>JARHVA010007409.1:272500-500000 GCA_037957365.1 Torreya grandis
ATTTATTATTTAATTTCTTTACTCTTTTATCATCCATAACTCAAACTATATTTGTGTTGTGACCTACCATTTCCAAGAGGAGATAAATCAACCATTACACACCACACTTTCTTGAATTTACATCAACAAATCAAAAATGCTTTAATGAAGGGTATATTAGTAAATTGAATTCTTGAATTTTAACACAAAAATTACTAATTATTTTAGATTTTCATTTTTTTGTTAAAATAATTTATGTTTATATTTTTGTATCCCATAAAGTGCAATACAACCTAACCATCCAAACCCTCTTAGCCATATTAACCTTCCTAACCCTCCTTTCCCTTCTTTCCCTCCTATAATTCCATAAAACCCATAGGTAGTTAGGGTATTTTGGACAAGCATATAATTGAAAATAAACTATGAATTGAAGATATAATTAAGAGACTGAGGGACCCTTCCATTTAACCATCACCTATTGTAATTCATTTGAAAATAACTTAGAGGAATTACTAGACCATGTTTACTTGATACCAAGTAAAATTGAAATATGGACATCTTATAGAGACATATGTAGGGCATAATATGTTGAAAAATTATTAATGCATATTTTGAAGGATAAAATAATCATAAAAGACAAAATATGTGCATTATTCATTAATCCATCAAACCACCATTATCATGTAAATGGTTATAAATCCACCCATGATAGCATAATTTGATTAGGGATACTTTTTTATACTAATGGTGGATGGTATTTTATTATTCACCTTGTAAAAACCATTAATCTTCTTTGTATTTTTGTAGGAATCTCTATTATGAGTTTACCCTTAATGAAATTTCTAATTATTTTGATCACTCAGAGTTTTAGAGCCAAGGAAAAGGATCTGCATATGATAGACCAAAGCCATATCATGTACTTAACTATACCATAAGAGTTCCTATCCAAAATTCATTTTAGTATGAGATAATCCCATTTTTAGAGAAGGAGGTTGTCAATATTGAGAATTTTCATGTGAATAATGTGCTTAATAATACCCTCATTCCAATTTCTGACACTTATGCTAGTGATGATGATTCCTAACCACACCATTATAGATGTTATGGTACTATATGCATGAGATATTTAGATGAGGATGGTGGTGTTTATAATGGGAAAGATGATATGGTTATGATAGATTATTTTTCAACACATATATTTTGTGTGGAGACCTCAAATTCACATGTGCAAGTCTCTTATATTTTTGACATGTTATATTTTAGACATTTTTTGTATTTAAAATGTAATAATTAATTTACATGGAAAATTAAATAATATAATTTTATTTTTGTATGTTGTAGGAGGAAATGGTCCTATCATTTTCATAGATAGATTTTGGGCCATTTACTAGGGCCTAGTTTTATGTTACTCAATCAACCTATACATATATAGAGGTAATTTTCATTAATATAGAGGTATGTATGTATATGTATATGTATATGTATCTATATATATGTATATGTATATGTATATATATGTATATGTATGTATGCATGTATGTATATGTGTGTACACACACACACACACACACACACACACACACACACACACACACACACACATTATAAATATGTATTTATGTGTGTGTATATATATAATGAACTAACAATCATATATTTTTTATACAATTTATGACCATAATGAAGATTCATTCATCAATATGGGTAATAAAAATTTTAGGAATTTTTGTTGTGCTTTCATCTATGCAATTAACTCATTGAGATATGTTAAATTATAATTTTGAATTATAAATATAGATTTATTTTAATAATTTAAATATATAATTATGTTATAACTGATGTGAATGTATTATCTATACAGGGTTATGAGATGATGTCTAATAGTCCTAATGAGATGATTAATAGGGTAGTAACTCATGTTGTTTCTCCCATTCACACTCTTGTGCATGAGGCTCATCCTATCATTGACCATGATGAGTGTAAGAAGAAAATTGAGTGTGATCATGAGATTGTGGTAAGTGCATGTTTAAATAGTTTTTTCATCTTTTGAAAATTAACTTATGAACTTGGTTGCATGTCTAGTATGAAAATTTTCTAACAATATTTGTATAAGAATAAGTTCAACTACAAGAAAGATAGAAGCATAGAAGGAATAATAATTAGATATTATTTTAATCTAAGGCATCTACAAGAAAAGCATATGATAGAGAGCCTTTTTCTAATAAGGAATATAGAGGGAGGATTTTTGATAAGTAAGAAATGTCTTACATGATGTACTTATTTCTATTCCTTTATGGAATTGTACACATTTTTAGAATTCTATGCCTATATGGAATTGACCCAACATTATATTATTTTTATGTTTTGTATGAATTTATAGATTTTATGGATAGATATATCTTCACATTTTGTAGTGATCATCTTTCTACGTACAATTTTGTAATATTTCCTTATTGTATAATGTTGAATAAATAAATTCCATAAAAAAATAATTTAACTAAATTTGACATGTTAAAATCGATGGTATGGTTTTTACACTATTCTTATATCTCAACTATTTTTAACTTGTCACTATATTAATAGCTCGACTATGTTTTTTTCCATTATTATCTTAGTTCTCATTTAAGTGTGTTAAAATGTGAGAGTTTTGTAGTAAATTTCATGTGGTTCTTAAATGTACCAAAGACACCATCCTTTCACACATGAAAAATCTTTCTAGGATTTGTTTGTTACCATCTTCTTTGCAAATTTTACATACCATGGGAATTTTCACACTATTAAAGGATCAATGATGGACATGAAGATCTAGTAAATTTTTCCTCATGGTTAAATAATGTTGTCTATTATGGCTTGGAAACCACTCATGTTATTTGGGTATTTTAATAATTACGTTAAAATTTTTATTTAAGGCATTTTTTGGATTCTTAGAAATAGTTTAATATCATATAATAGGCTGAAAAACATTTTAAATTAGTATAGTGTGCATATATTAAATAAAATGTTTCCATCTTCACATGCTTTAACTTTAGTTAGATATAGTTAGAACTTTCTATCTACATATTTATTTCATGCTCTTGTAAATGTTTTTTTTTTTTTTCTTGCACCCTTATGATATTTTATTTATACACAAATTCCCTATTTATTTATGAATATTAGAAAAAAAAAATTCCACCTTCATTTGGTTTTTCATTAATATGTTTATTCTTGCTAGCATAATATAATTATTTGCCTACTTCCACATGGTATTAGAGAATTTGAGTCTAATTCTTGGGTATATATCCTCAAGGGTAAATTCAATCCCATAAAAAATATATAAATCCTTGAATTTTTTTTATTTACATAGAAGGTGTCATGTTGTTAATAAATAAGAAGATGCAAATCCTCATCCATCACCCCTATCACTAAATCCTTTTCTACTTCTGAAATGGTTCCAAAATGTTAAACATGATGTTGGATATTCTATGGGAAATCCAAAAAGAGACTCTTCAAACAACCATTTAATTAAATAAAACTAAGAACTACTAACTAACATGATCCTCTATTATTGTTCCAAACGATACTCTGAATTAACATGATAAACAACTTTCCTTAAAGAATTCATAGTTAAATATTTAAAACCACTACTTATCTATATGATTAAATATCTATTAATTTTAATTCATATATTAATACATCACTTCTAACATTGTATATATTAAAATCACATGTGTTCCCATGACCATGAGTTCTGAAGACACCTAGATGTGAGGTTTTACAATTACCCAAGAACATGAAAACACTGACAAAAAATGTTGTCAAAGTTGAAACCATAGTTATAGATCTCCACTTACAATTCTTTGTGGTTGAAAACTAACACTTAAAACACATTAAGGGTGGTTAATAACATCTATTACCATGTTCTTATCCTTTGATCATGCCCCATCAAGAGATTGAGTACCCACTTTGGCCTCAACATGTGCTTCCCAATATGAGAAAATAGTTGTTTTTAGGCCAACTTTAAATGCACATAAAAAATCATAAGTCACTTGTAGGAAAATTAATCCTCATATGCATATAAAATCCATATGATTTCACCCTAGATAAATGTAATTTAATGCAAAAGATGAATCTATGGTAGATGGTATACTAATTAATGTTTAAATACAACTTTTATATAGTAAATTAGACAATTTCCTATCCTCTGACTAAAATTTCCACTTATAAGACATCCCATTCTTGATAAATCACCTATAAAATGTATGAATAATAAAATTTCATGTGTTCTCATGACTAAAAACTCTGAATCCATGTGAATGGATGTTTTTAGAGCTACTTAGGGACATAAAAACACTAATAACAAATGTTGTCAAAGTTGACTTTGTTGTTAGAGATATTCATTTTTGAATCTTCATTGATAAAAAAATTCACTACCATCATGTCAAGGGTAGAAAATAATTTCTAGGACCAAGTTATTGGCCTCTAAATATTCCTTCTCTAGAGATGGAGTACCCATTTTGACCTCAAAAATGTACTTCCCAATATAAGAAAATATTTATTTTTGAGGCTAACTTTAGATGTGAATAAAATAAAACATATAAGTTGATTTTAGGAACTAAAATAATAATCAAGTGCATAGATAAGACCTATAATTTTAACCTATAACATGATGATCAAATGTAAGAAACAAATTTTTGGTGGAAAATATAATAAGAAATGCTAAAATATAACTTTTATGTAGTCAAAAGACAAGTTCTTATCCTCCGTCTGAATTTTATGCTTATAATGACCCCTTAAAATTACATCACATAAAACACACACACACACACACACACACACACACACACACACACACACACACACACACATGAAAATAACATATTTTCTCATGAACATGATCTCTGATGCCATGTAGATGCAGGTTTTTACAACTTCATAGAAATATAGAAACACTAATAATAAATGTTGTCAAATTTAAAGTTGTAGTCAGAGATATCCACATTTAGATGTTTATAGATGAAAAAATGGAACTAAAACCATGTTAGGTATGTAAAATAATATATAAACTCAATTTATTATCCTATAACATGCCATTTATATAGATAGTCACTTGTTTTAGCCTCAAGAATGTGCTTCCTAATATAATGAAATAGTTATTTTTGAGCCAACTTCAAATATGCATAAAATGAAAACTATAAGTCATATAGATGAAATGAAATAACCTTCACCTTTGAATATAATACATATAATATCACCCTAAAATATAATGATTGAATGTAATAGATAGTTTTGTGGCATATGATATGTTAATTAGTGCTAAAATTCAAATTTTATGTAGTCAAGAGAAAGTTATTATTTTCCAATTGATGTTTCTAATTATAGGGCCTCTATTTGAAAATGCATCACTTCAAACATGTATAAATAGTAAAAATACACATGTTTCATGATCATGAGTTTAAAATACATCTAGAAATGGGTATTTATAATTACTTGAGAATGTATAAACACTAATAACAAATGTTGTCAAAGTTGAAGGCATAATTAGAGATCTCCACCTATCGTGATTCATGGATAAAAACTAACACCCCAACCATGTCATGGGCGGTGAATAAAAATTATAAAAAAATCATTTCCATTTGACCATGCCCCATCTAGAGATAGATTACCCATCTTGAATATAAGAACATGCTTTCCAATATGATAAAATAATAGTTTTTGAGCCAACTTTAGAGACAAAAAATGAAAAATATAATTCAATTGGATGAAAAAAAAAACCTTAATGTGCATATATAATCCATATAATTTCACCCTATATCATGGTGATCCAATGTGAGATATAAGTATGTGTCATATAATATACTAATCAATGCTAAAATACAAGTTTTATGCAGTCAAGAGACAAGTTCTTATCCTCCAATTGATGTTTCCATTTTTGGGACCTCCCAATACAAATCCATCACTTAAAACACATAAAAATATTCAAATCATGTGTTACCGTGACCATTATATTATAATCCACTTAGATATGGGGTTTTATAGCTATTTAGGAACATGTAAAAAATGATAACAAATACTATCAAAGTTAAAGCCATAATTGGAGATTCCCACCTCTAGTTCTTCATGGCTAAAAATAGGCACTGCCACCACATCGAAGTGGTTTTTAAAAGTTAAAACCAAGTTATTATTATTTGATCATGCCCCATAAATAAATGGAGTACCCATTTTAACCTCATAAATGTGTTTCTCTTAACTTCAATAATATGAAATTATTTATTAATAATGCCAACTACATGAAAGTGGATGCTTATTTGGCACTACTAACCTATAAAAAAAGATGTTAGTAAGTAATTAAATTGAATTTTATATGTAAGATATAAAAAATAAATACATTTACACTTGATAACTCAACATACATTCTAATTTCAATCTAACTAACCACTAAGATCTGCTCTACTCTTGAAAGTAAAAAGAATTGATTCATGATCAAACTCACAAACCTTCCATAGATTATTTTTTAATGGCCTCCTCTAATATTTCAGTAATTGAATATTTTTTTCAAGAACTAAATTTGAATAGTGTAGCATCTTTGTATGTATTTCATAGTGTTCAAACATCCAAGCATTTGAATTTTTTATAAGATATCATTGAAATCTAGTTTTTAGTAACTACAACAAATATAGTGGGACAATCAATGATTTCATCATTTGTGACTGAGCTAGTCAATTAATTTATCCTTTTTCACACTAACATAATTATTAGTCTAGTATTTATTCATTTTCCTCATCCACAATGGCTTAAAAAACATGCACTGCATCACAAAATAAAGCATTATTTTAATTATAATGATATTGATATATAATGAGAATTTAGTCATAATGATTAATCATGTACCTTGTTTTTCTATATTAGATACATGGATAAAGTAAATTGATGATTTTATATATGTAAATTACAAAGGTGGTGTAACTTGATATGTTTTGATTGGAATTAGAGGTATATAACTCCATCTATCCACCCAATCTTGTGACTCACTCATTCCAAACAAAGGCATCACATACAAAAAATTATAATGTACCTTGTATGAACCATCCAAGAACTTGGTTTGAGATATAAAATTAGTGGAGCTAACTTTATCATGTTACAATCATAAAATCCTCATACTTTGTTAATTGTTATTTGTCCATCAACCAAAAATATCTATGAACACTAGATTTTTCTTTAGCACCATGGGCCATTTTCTTGGTACAGTTATTGGTATTATCAAGTCTTTTATGTATCCCAATTGATTTCATTATTATTTTAATTTTTATGTTTAGTTTTTTTCTTTTTTTTTTTAATCAATTTTTTTTTACCTATTTGACCACTTACTATACAAGTTGTAATTATGTGTCAGGTAGTGTTACTATCTTTAGGGCATATTTTCAAACCTATAGTATGGTATGCATCATATATATTTTTGATAATTTATTTGATTTCATGATTATCATTAGACATTATTAGTCTTAGGGTAAATAATGTAGTTCTCATTTAACTAATTTCATCAATGAAACAAGAAATTGACATCCTTCACTATCATTTAATTATTCAAAGTAATTATCCCAAACTTTTTCAACTATTCTTATTGAATGGTGGTTAAACATTTTCTCAGTTATTGGTTTCAAAATATTTTCATATACTTAAACTAATTACATGGGTATTCTATGTAAAATATTAGGAGGTGTTACTAATGGTATAATTTGTTGATGATTTAAGCTTTAAAGGTTTTACTATGAAAATCCCATGTTTATATTAAAGGGTTGAGATGGCTAAATTAGTCAAATAAATATGCAATAATTAATTACTAAATTTTTATGTCAATTGAATTTCCTTAAATTTCTAATAATAGTAATATATAGTCATAAATAGAGACTTATCTAAAAAATAACTATTGCAGATGATCTAGGTAGTTATCTATGTCATCAATAGGATTCTGGTGTTTGTATATTCACCAAATAGTAACACCTAGTATGGATAGTAGTGCCATCTATGTGTATTATCCATAATGTGGCACTAACGTCCCCTTTACAAGACTATGCCTATTTTATAGGAGTACATGCACCTATGTTTTTATGACCTTTTATGGTGTGCATGAAATATGGAGCTTTGTGTTATTCCTAGAAAACCCAATTTAATGTACAAACCCTACTCCTCCTTATAAGTATTCATTATCAATAATTTTATATGTGTTACTAGGATGGACTAGACATCTTCAACACCCTGATCTATAGAGAGTTACCTACATACCAATATTCTGAAGAGGGATGAAGCCTAATGTAATTCTCTCACCTAGTGTTTGATGCAAGCGTAAGTGAATTATAGAATGAGAGTGGGCTTGGATGCCTTGAATTTGCTTGAGCTTCGAAATGTTTGAAAAATGGACTTAGGTATATAGTACATGGTAGTATGTATGAACTAGGGTATAATAGGGATCAAATACCTTAATTTTTCTCAACTTTATATTTGCTTTGAATAGCTTTTGCATCTATTTTCCATATAGTGAATAGAGGTGAATTATACTTATATTTATAAGGTTATGTTGCTTGTGAATAGAATAAAATATGCTTAGGATAACCTTGTTAGGGGCACACATTTGATAAATTATCGATTAGGAAGATGTAGGGATAAGGACAGTAGAACCCAACTGGGGACATTAGTTTTAAGATTGTGTTTTGACTAGTTGTAGGTGACTACGATCTATTGAATGACTATAAAATTAATAATAATTCTCAGGGATAGGTCTATGGATAGCCTAGGGATAGGCTAGACCAAATGACACTCTTAACATCTAATTACCACTTTTAGGTGATTATATTTGATTTGGTGTTTCCATATTTTTATCTTCACTACTATGTTTTTCATTTTCTATTGGGAACATATAGTTTAATTCATTATTTATTTCACTATTGAGTCTTTCCAAGTAATTATTTTATTTTTTATTTATGATTCCATGTTTTCATGTGGTTTTATTCATTATTGGGGGTAAATCATCATGCAAAAATTCATCATCAACAACATTAAAAATGCAATACTTCAAATATGAACTTGTAACATAATTTGGAATTTTATGTTAAAATTAATAATCATTATTCATTTCATCACTATCTCTCACATTTGGTTCACTAGTGATAGTATATATACCTTGTATTAAATGAGATGTTTGAATTAATTCCCTTTTTTATTTTAACACTTGTAATTTCTCAATCATATTTTACTTTAACTTCTTCCTCGATTTTTAAAAAAAAAAAAAAAAAAAACATCTCCCTTAACTAGGTAAACTTGATAGTTTTTTAGGGTGAGGACAAAAAACAACTTGATACCTTTTGTATTCCACTATGTACAACCTAAAGTGATGCAAATAATAATGGTGACAAAAATCACAATAGAGGTAAAATATAAACATTGTAAATAATTGTGTTTGGTTATTAAAGAATGCGTATACATTATAACATATACACATTATTGTATACACTATTTTTTTCCCCTTGCTTAGGTTTTTAAATCCAATGGGGACCTAGCTCACATCTATAGTATTTTTGAAAAAAAAATGATGCCAATATTTCCTCATCCATAAATTTTAACTATAAGCATATCTTATAAGGACATTTAAGAAAGAAACATTATTTTCCTCCAAATAAAGATCTAGTTATTTATTATTTGGTATTCCTTAAATAATATCATGATATGTATGATTTATAGTGTTGAAACATCCTAAATAGATGCCCTTATTTGAAGTAATTTTACATCTCTAAATTCATCATCATGCTTAACACCCACATGTCTTGATGAACTCTATTTAAACATTCCAAAAAAAAAATTTTATACCTCAATTATATATCTAAATACACTATTGTGAAATCTCTCATCTAGATGTCCACTATCTCTTGACACTTTAATCAAGGATATACACACTCTATGTTATAGAGAAAGGAAATATGTGTATGAAAATATATTATACTATATCAAACAAAATTAAAGATGTAAAAGATGATGATAGAGTGTAATAAATTTAGGGATTCCTTATGTATAGATGTTAAAGACATATTAATGTGATGGGTTACACCCTTTCAATTTGAACTTGGATAGTTGATTATGCAAAATTAAGTTCATTACAATTCAACTCTACTAGATCTGATTTGTATTCAAAGGATGGATTGAAATGTATGTGATTATATGAAATATTTATTCTCCCAAGGTGCCTCACCTTGTGTTAAATTCATACACATGAGCATAATTTTATTTTTGAATGTAATTTATTTCTATAAATTTCATGAACACATTTAAATTCAAGCACTTGAGTTTTTATACATATATAATGGTAAATCAATTACAATAATAACATTCATACCTAATTTCAATGCAAAAGATACTAGAACATAATCTTCTTATTGATCTTGAATGGTCCATAAAATTTGGGTAATAACTTTAATTTTTGACCACTTTGATTCAAAAAAATTTATTCTATGATTCTATACATATGAAGGCTCAAGATATCCTAAAAATCTATTACCATGTTTGGTGTTGATCAACATGTTGCTTCACATAATTTTACAATCACATAGAAATACGTACATATCCATAGATATAGAAACAGACACACAAATAAATAAACATGTATATATTTGAACTATACTATTTTATGGGATACCCTGTGTGTCATATAATGTCCTTACACATTAAATATGTTTATCATTTTATTTTTTCCAAAATTAATTATTGTCACTTGAAACCAATGAGGATATGGGACAAGCTTCTCCTCATTCAAGTGAGATAATTGAACCACCTCAAGGCTGTGGGTATCCCTATTAGGAGGTGGATCTCTAGATTAGGGGCTAGATCCCCTTGATACATCACTAAAGATCAATCCTAATACTAACACTTGGGGGAATGAAAAGGGATAGGGATAACATGAAATTAAACCTAGTATATAAGAGGTGATACACTAAAATATTTTCTCTACTCATACCCTTAGCATGCACTTGAAACTAAGGACAAGTTCCACATACACTTCATCCAATGTCAATCTTCTATCTCACATCAATGCTTCAACATGGGGTGTTGGAGATAGCTTAAGGATAGGAAGAACTAGACAATATGAATTATAAGAAACTATATTTAGTAGCCTACTCAATACACCTACAATATACTTTGACACTTCTTTCTGACCTACAAAAGAGAGATTACAAACACACAAGGTACTAAGGAGAGTAACATGTGAAGGTAACAAAACCTACACTTGCACAAGACTAACATCCATTTTTTACATTTAGTGAAATATTTGAATAAGGTAAAACACTTGTATTTATTATCTCAAGGAAAATTTTTGGTAAGGATTATCCATACCAAGGTAGAGATAATCATACAATAGCCAAAAAGGATCAATTTATAGATGTGAGAAGAGAGAGAGAGAGAAGGGGAGTTCAAGAGTCATAGAGACACTTGTCACCAGTGTAAATATAAATTATTTGTGTTTTTGAGAGAGGTATGGGGTGAGACATGCCTTTAATGAGTTAAAAATGTCACATCTAATCATACAATACCCATAAAGTGGTCAAGAAACTCCTTTCCTTGCATAGAAAATTGCCCCTCATGATTAACCCTCCAAAACTTACTTATCACTACAAATAAATAGGTATGATGATGGTTATGAGTGAGATGGGTTACTAATAATACCCCGAATGAATTTTATAAGTTCTTAACCATCCCTATCATTTTGTCCATGCATAATCATCTTGGTAGTCTCAAAATAGCTCATTTCAATACACCTCCCACACTTGGCACCTAAAAACTATTCAATTATAAAATCTGATCCATAAAATAAGAGGAATGAAATTATTCCAATGTTTTCATATCATTAGTTTCAATAAATAAGAATTAAAATGCCTTCCAATTGAAGATTCACCATTTTTTCTTAGGTATCCACTATTTACCTACTAGACTGGCTAAAAGTAAAGAGACAATAGATAGCTTACGAGATTATAAACCTACTAAAATTATCATGAGGAGTTATGACAAGTCCTAAAATTCATCCCAAAGGTTATTATGTCTCTTGAAAGTCTTCTCACACCTACAAAACACGTAAAAAGGCCAAAAAGCCCTATTTTTCCTAATTCTATATAATTTCATACAATAAGATAGAATTAGATGGTGCCTAAGAGAGTCGTCTAAATGTTATCAAGGTTTCATGGAAATTCCATCTCATCTTCATGCTTAATTTTCTTCATCTTTCCAATTAAGTCTATGAGAAGGGTTTGCAAGGGTTACGAGGTCACTTTCATTCTTAACATTTGTTCATGAAGAACATACATTGAAATTATTATAAAATTCCATTGAGAGATTTTTAAGGACACTAAATAACTATTTTAATCAGCTTATGTT
The DNA here is from genome assembly GCA_037957365.1 of Torreya grandis. Lineage (NCBI taxonomy): Eukaryota > Viridiplantae > Streptophyta > Pinopsida > Cupressales > Taxaceae > Torreya > Torreya grandis. The sequence continues at coordinate 284,870 of JARHVA010007409.1, forward strand.
CCCATGAAAATTATTAATAGAGTTACAAACTTCTCAACTTGGCCACTTGAGCTAGTTTTGCATAATTAATAAGGTCTGAATGTTTCCTAGGCCAAAAATGGCTTATTGGAGATTTTATCTCCAAAACAAAGGTTTAAATATTTTTTAGTAAATCCAAATAAAATGTTTGAATCATTTTAAAGGCTCACTAAGGGATAGAAATGAAGATGACCCTTGTTTTGAAACCATGCCTAGACCTTGCCAATGAGTCTATCTGCACGATAGAGTCAATATGGATATATTTTCACTTACTATGAAATTTAATAGATTAAAAGAATAATTTTCACCCCCATGAAGTTGATCCAAAACATTTATATTATTTTCTAAGGCTATAACTTTAAATGACCCTTCATTTGAGACTTATGCTTATTCCTTTCCTCACCCTAATGACTGCAAACCTTCTTATGTAGGGTACCCTATTTTCTCTAAAACATTATATAAAGGTTTTATATATTTTTTTAGGTGTTAATAAACTTTAAAAACCATATTATAAGGCTTATCTATCTTTTTTATCTCTATTTCATTTGTTTTCATGGAGTGGTAGGGTTTAAGCAAGGGGAAAAGTACCCCCTATCTGAGACAACATAGGGAGAACTTACCATATGTATATTGATAATATAATAATTTTAGGATATTATTGGAATTTATAAGTTAATTTATAAGGTAATAATTTTTATTCTTTAATTCCAGTCATAAGACCTCCATTTCTACACATTTCCTAGGTAGACTTTTAAGTTCAAGACTATGCATGGTAGGTAGGGTATAAGCTTGTCTTTTGCCTTTGAAAAGGTTATTTTCGCTTTACATAATTTAATTATCTAAATTAGGTGATTTTTTTCATCTATAAACCTTATTTTAATCATTTTCCAATTTTATTTTACTAGAGTATTCACACATCTCATCCTTTCTAGACTAGGCCTCATTATTGTTATGGATGAGATAACTTAAAGCCCCTACATATAGGTGCATTTAGATTTGTAAACCCTTGTTTAATTTTTATTTAGGTTTTACATGAGATTATTTAGGTCAATTTTAATTTTTATAATCCAAATTAACCATTAAAATATCTTTTGGTGCAAAGGAGACTTCACTTCTCACTCACTACCCATATACCCTATTTGACTATGTTTCATGCATTTTAAGCCTACCTATAGATGTTATTGAATTTATATAAACTTGGAAATGTGGTATATGATTTAATATAGGTATTTTATTTATAATTAAATAATTAACTCTCACTGTATTTCACATGGTCCTGCTTGTCATGACTATGACTATTTATTCTACCTAGATTGATATAAAGTTGACCCTATTTACCTAACTTGTAGGTTTATTTGGCTTTATTTAAGGCCTATTTAAAGGTGTTATAACTTCCCATAACTATCTTTGAATCTAAAAAATATATTCTACTTATTTTAAATCTCAAAATAAGGTATAAATTCCAACCTCTAACTCAGTATTTGAAACCCTAACTGCAAGTGTCACTTTCCTAGACTTGTGTACAGATAGGGGAGAGTGCTTAGGGGTAAGAACATCATATTTCACCTTTTATTATGATATATTGAGATATAAGTTACCTTTGAACCATTTTCATCAATAAAACCCAATGGAACAATCCAACACCATCATTATTAAGGGCAAGGCCAACTTTTTGATCAACCTCCTAAAGACTTCACTATAAAATCTCAATGTTTTCTTGGCAAATTTGAAGGTCTAAATGACCATCTCCCTCCTAGAATTTTAGTCTCAAATTTGGCATAGTTATTTTACTATATAAGTGATAAATTATTCAATATTAAATGTGACTTAGGTCACGTAGGGGGAATCCTTAAATAGGTCATCCAAAACCTTATGGGCCTCTGTTTTCATCATTTATGGACTAAAGGGGTCTGAAAACTCAATCATTTAAAGATTGAAAGAAACTAACACCTTAAATTTCTAAATGTCATCTCAAATGGCCTACAATGATACCATAAATCCAATTTATTCTTGAAGCCTCCTTGAAAAATCCTTATCTATGGTTAGCATGACATCATTAGGCTATTGTAGGTGTCAATAGACTAATTATACTAATAGGGAGGATGAAATTGAGCAAGCAAGGATAACAAGAAGTCTTCAAAACCCATTTAAATGAAAATATTATCCTTTTAAAATCACAATACCCATAAAGGACACCTTGAGATCAATTTCACAACACTTTCAATGGTACCTTTAGGTGAATATATCTCTATGAGGGCTAACAGTCATGGAAGGACAACACATTTGAGCCTTATTTTGACATTATATGGGTTAAAAACTTGTTCCAACACCATAAAATACATATTAATGGATTTATAATATTGAATAAACATACCATTCCTCATTTGAAAATGGAAAATCTCCTTCCTCACTAATTAAGATAGTTACAAGTATGAATGGACTAGTTTAGAAACATCAACAAGCCTAGAAGAGGCTTTCTTAAGAATTTGAGATTCCCAAAACAAGAATAATAATATATAAAATGTTTATATGTCATTATAAACATGTGAAAAAACTAAAACCATCAAAACCAAGAAAAAAAATCTAATTGGGCTCAAAAGGAGACCCCTCATGGATGCACATGCATAAAAATCTACCTAGAGTGTTATCAATTGATCATAAAGGAGGAGGAACCAATATATGAATTATATATATGAAATTTAAGTTTACTTAGATTAATATCCACCCCTAAGACCATTCCTCCCAACTCCACTTGTACAGTCCACACCAAGTGCTTGAAAATGACCTTTTTTTGCTTGCTAAGAAAAGAAGGAAGGAAAAGAAGTTAAATATGGAATTTATTACATTATAATTGAAAATAAATCATGAAAATGGATTTTAGGAGGTGAATAGGAACTTAAAACACGTTTTTTACTGATGGTGGACTCAAATAATCCATACAAGTGCCCAAAAGGGCCTTAAAACAAGGAGAAACTCCCATTTTCTGCACATAACTACTTATTGGATAGAATATAACTACAAATAACATGATCATGACCTATTTAATTTTTAATTTCACATTTTTGACAAATTTTTCCTCTTTAAAGTATGTATAAGTCATTAATTAAGCTAAAATATGACAAAATGACACTTTTTTCCCATGAGGCATAACAAATAACAAATTAATGACTTGTAAACATATTAACATATGTAAAAGACCATGTTAGGAAATATTAGACACAAAATGGACCTTTGACCAATGTTGACTAGGGTTGACCAACTTTGACTTTAGTTGACTAGGCCATTTCAAGGGGAATGAGCTTAAAAAAGGATTAGGACAAGGCCAGGTAAGATGATGGACCAACATGACACACTATAGGACACATTAAAACCTTATTAAATTTTTTAAAATAGTTGGGTTTGACCCTATTTGACTAGAAGTCAAATTTGGTCAATAATTTGGCAACTCTTAGGGGTAACATGTTTGCCTATGTTAAGGACTAGTAGCTTTATCCTATGCATTGGGTAAGGGAGTCAAAATACAATTAGGAATATAAATAACAAACCTGGAAAATACCAAAAAGATATATTAATTACCTCAAAACATATAAAGGAAAGAACAACACACAAAAAGAATAAGTAAACACCAAAGCAAATTACCACTTATGCTAGTAAGCACTTAGGGAACACAAGACACAACTAAAAGTAAATAAATATGTACATTAATCTTGATCATCCTCCCTTCAGATAAAAATTTAAGTACCTTGGTTGTCCTTCCTCACTAGATGAATGATGATGCCAAGCATGCTTCTTCTTGGATGTGGTACTAGATGACTCATGTTTTCTTTTTTCTCCTTGACTTTGCACATCATATAATGGAGTCATCTCCCACAAATTCACAAAGTATATAAGGTCCTCTTAAATTTTAAATCATGTTTCATATATCTATCCTCTTGTCTCCTCATGGTAGATTTGCATATTCATGCATGAGACATCTTGTTACAAGTTTAGGTCTCCTTGAAGGATCTCATTATCCTTTTCCATTGTCACAACCTCTTCAAAATATTCAAGGAGAATTGTATCATGATCATTAGGAAGTTTTTCTTTATCACATTATTATTTTATGTTGGTGAAGGTAGTTTCATAGGTGAATGTAGAAACAAGCTCCATGTCACCTTAAAAAGGCCTAAGATCATCATAGATTACTCCATGATCTAGACCATCTTGATGATGATTCTCTTCAACATTTACCTATTCTCCCACATCTTGAGCTTAGTATTCTCACCTTATTCATACTCTTGGATCATTTTCATATAAATCTACCACATGTCCTCCTTTTGAGACACATCTTCTTACTTGTCATGGCAAGTCAGCTCCAAAGGATTTGTAGCTTCTTTGAGGGATTCAACTTCATGAAATATGATCTCAAATATATGATATATATCATCATCCTTTTAATGGTTTTCATTATGAAAATGAGAAACAAAAGAGACCATTTCCTCTTCTTCTTTGTATTCCAAGAGAACTTCTTTCAAGGCATATTTTACAAAAAAAAGGAGGATCTTACTCCTCATCTTCACAACCTAACCTATCCTCACTAGCATTCATCCCTTCATCTTAAATCCAATCTTATATTTCAATCTCATCCTCCTTCTTAGTGATATCAACATTAGGCACTTTAAAAATAGGAAGCTTGGCCAAAGGGGATTCCCAAGTAGCAATGCAATTTTCAATATTGGGAGGGTAACCTTGATTAGTTAGAAAGGGTGGAAAGATGGGTTCAATGAATTCTTGAGGAGGGGTGGGAGGGATTTTAATGGTTTCATGTTTCTCTTCCCTAAAAACTTCTCCACCTAAACATGATTTGTTCCTTTCTTCACAAGCTAGCACTACCTCTTTTCATCTTGGGAAGGTAGGCTCAAGGATGTTTTCATGGGGTTAAGAGGATAATTAATGGGTAAATGATATGTTTAAGAAACTTGGAGTTTACTTGGGATTGGCACCTTGATTTAAAGTTGTAAAATTAGGCTTAGAGAGTTCACCTTCTACTGGCTTGGTGGATTGTCTCAAAATTTGATTGGCCAATTCAATTTCTCTTTCAAGGTGAGCTTTAAAACTTAATATTTCTTCTTCATAATATCATAAAAGTAGGTTAACCTACTCCACCATTATGTATTATTTATTTTGGATATTATCTTGGATGAATTTATAATAATAGAAACTTTGGGGAGTGGATGAAAGATTTGGGGTATTTTGGGGCTGCCAAGGTTGAGTTTATTCATGAGTTCTCAACCTTTCTTTATATGGAATATTAAGCCACAAATATCAAGAATATAATTATAAATACATGTAAAAATATATTTATCTATAGGAATCCATTCATTTTTTACTTATTCCAAATCATACCTCACACTCTTGACACAAACACTAAGGATGACTTGACCACAACCATACCTAGTGTCAAAGTCTAACATGTAGTCTTGATAACCAATGAGAGTATTTTTGAAACTATAAATGGAATGTCTTGGAGAGGATCTAGGTGGGATATATGAAACACAAACTTGATATGGCTGGTCATAGGCAACATATTATTTATAGGGATTATCACATGATTGGCCAAGAACTTGCTCATATTGAAGGGAAAGAGGCAAAGAAGGATATGTCTCCCCAGATTGTGTTAAGACAAGCTCAAACTCAAAATTCTTCATGAATTACTCATAAAAATAGCATGAAACAAGAAAAAAAATTCAATAAGAATACCCAAGCTAATTTACTAGTATATTCAAATGTGGAGTCACCATTGGTGTTTAGTCAAATTTACCTCCAAAAGATAGTATCTTGAGAAGAACACCAAAAATTCCCAAGGAATGGACCTCCTCTCCCACTAGGTATGCCAAAAAAATTCACTTGAACTTTCACCCAATGAGGAGACGACAAGCTTCTCCTCATTCAATTAAGTCAATTGAACCACCTTAGGGTTGTGGGTATCCCTATTAGGAGCTGGATCTCTAGATTAGGGGCAAGCTCCCCTTGATGCATCACTAAAGCTCAATCCTAATACTAACATTTGGGGGAATGAAAATGGATAGTGATAACATGAAAGTAAACCTAGTCTATAGGAGGTGATACATCGAATTATTTTATCTACTCATACCCTTAGCATGCACTTGGAACTAAGGACAAGTTGTACATACACTTCATCCAGTGCCAATCTTCCCTCTCGCATCAATGCTTCAACATGGGGTCTTGGAGATATCATAAGACTAGGAGGAACTATAAAATAGGAATTATAAGACACTCTATTGAGTATCCTACTCACTACACTTGCAATCTACTTTGACACTTCTTGTTGACTTGTAAAAGAGAGATTACAAACACACAAGGTACTAAGGAAAGTAACATGTGAAGGTAAAAAAACTTACACTTGCACAAGACTAACATCCATTATGTACACATATTGAAATATTTTAATCATGTAAAACACTTTCATTTATTATCTCAAGGCAAAATTTGGGCAAGGATTCACCATACCAAGGTAGATATATTCATACAATAGCCAAAAAGGCCCAATTTATAGAACATGTGAAAAGAGAGAGAGAAGTGGATTTCAAGAGTCATAGATACACTTGTCACCAATGTGAAGATTATTTATTTGTGCATATGAGACAGGGATTGGGTGAGCCATGCCATTTCAAGAGTTACAAATGTCATCTCCAATCATCCAAGAATTGAAAAGTGGTCAAGAAACTCCTTTCCTTACACAAAAAACTGCCCCTCATGATTAGCCTTTCAAAGATACCTTATTACTAAAAATGATCAGGTCTGATAATGGTTATGAGTGAGAAAAGTTACTAATAATCCCCCACATGATTTTGAGAGGTTCCAGATCATCCATATCATTTTGTCCATGCATAATCATCCTTAATAGTCTCAAATATCTCCTTTCCATACAACTCTCACACTTGGAACCTAAAAAAACTTAAAATTTTCAATATTATCCATATAATAAGAGGAATGACATGTGTGCAAAGTTTTCATAGAATTATTTTCAAGAAATAAGCCTTAAAAGTCCTTCTAATTAAAGATTCACCATTTTTTCCTAGGTGTCCACAATCTGCCTACTAGACTGGCTAAAAGCAAAGAGATAGAATATAACTTAAGAGATTATACACATACTAAAATAATCATTAGGATTTATAAAAATTCATAAAATTCCTCCCAAATGTGATTAGGTTTCTTGAAAGTCTTCTCACACCTATAAAACACATAAATTTTTTAACAAAAGACTTATTTTACACTATTTCATACATTTCCATACAAAAACCTAGCATTGGAGATTGCCTAAGAAAGTAATCTACATTTTCCCAAGGTTTCACATCATTTGCATCTCATATTCATTCTTAATTTTATTCATCTTTCCAATCAGGTCTATGAGAAGGGTTTACAAGGGTTTTGAGGTCACTTTCATTCTTAACATCTGTTCATGAATAATAGAAATTAAACTTATAATAAAATTCCATTTAGATATTTTTTAGGACCCTACATAACTACTCTAATCACCTTAGGTCCCATGAAAAGTATTAAGAGAGTTACAAGCTTCTCAATTTGGCCACTCAAGCCATTTTTTACACAATTAGTAAGGTCTAAATGCTTCCTAAGCCTAAAATGGATTATTGGAGAATTTATCTACAAAAAAGGTTGTAAAACCTCTAAATACATCCCAATAACATGTATAAATCATTGTAAAATCTCACTAAGGTATGGAAATGAAGATGACCCCTATTTTAAAACCATGCCTAGACCTTACCAATGAGTCTGCCTACACCTTAGACTTAATATGATCTAATTTAACTTACCATGCACTTTAATAACTTTAAAAAATAATTTTAACCCCAATTAAGGTGATCTAAGACATTTATATTCTTTTCTAAGGCTATAACTTTAAATGATCCTTCATTTGAGACTTATGCTTATTCCTTTCCTCACCCTAATGACTACAAACCTTCTTGTGTAGGGTACTATGTTGTCCCTAAAACATTATGAAAAGGTTTTATATATTTTTTAATGTTTTATTAAACTTAAAAAAACCATATTAAAAGGCTTATATAGCTTTTATTCCTCTATTTCACTTGTTTTCTTGGAGTGGCAAGGTTTAAGCAAGGGGAAAAGTGCTCCTTATTTAAGACAAAAAAAGGGCACTTAAAATATATGTATTTAAAATATAATAATTGGATGATATTATTTGAATTATTGTGGTACTTTTTTACCAATTTTTAGTCTATAATTCCAAGCATAAGAACATTTCCTAGGCAAACTTTTAAGTGCAAGACTATGTATGGTAGGCAGGGTATAAGCTTGTTTTTTGCCTTTAAAAAGGTTATTTATTATTGTTATCATTTAATTATGTCCATGAGGTTATTTTATTCATATTTAAACCTTATTCCAATCATTCTAAAATGTGATTTTACTAGATCATTCACACATCCCATCCTTGCTAGACTAGGCCTCATGCTTGTTATGGACTGAGACAACTTAAAGCCCCTGAATGTAGGTGCATTTGGCTTTGTCCATAATTTTATACTTTTTATTTAGGTTTTACATGAGATTAATAATGTCAATTTTTATTTTTATAATCAAAATTAACCATTACAATCTCTTTTGGTGCAAAGGAGACTTCTCTTCTCACTCACTACCCATATACCCTATTTGACTATGTTTCATGAATTTTAGGCCTTCTTGTAGATGCTCATGGATTTATATGCACTTGGTAATGTGTTATATGATGTAATAGAGGTATATTATTACTCATTAAAAAATTATCTTTCTTTTTCTTTCACATGGTCACACTTGTCATGACTATGACTATTTATTTTACCTGGATTTAGACAAAGTTGACCCAATTTACCTAACCTATAGGTTAATTTGGATTTATTTAGGGCCTATTTGAAGGTTTTATAAATTAAATTTAATGTATTTAAATCTAAAAAAACAATTATACTTCTTTTAAATATCAAAATAATGTCTAAACTCCAACCTCCAACTCATTATTTGAAACTTTGATCGCAAGTGTTGCTTTCCCAAGCTTGCATACAGACAAGGAAGAGTGTTTAGGGGTAGGAACATAAAATTTAAAATTTTATTATGATATATTAATCTATATGTGATAATTTAACCATTTTAATAATTAAAAATCAATGGTATAATCCAATACCATCATTATGAAGGGCAAGGCTAACTTTTTGATCAACCTCCTATAGACTTCACTATAAAATCTCAATGTTTTCTTGGTAACTTTGAAGGTCCAAATGACCATCTCCATCCTAAAATTTTTGTCTCAAATTTGGATTAGGTGTTTTAATATATAATTAATATAAGATCCAATCTTAAATGTGCCTTAGGTCACTTAGGGGGTATGCTTAAATAGGTCATCCAAAACCTTTGGGCCTCTATTTTGGTCATTTAAGGACTGGAGGGGTCTAAAAACTCAATCATTTGATGATTGAAATAAATTAAAACATTAAATTGATAAATTTAATCTCAAGTGGCCTATAATACTACCATCCATCCCATTTTTTCTTTAAACCTTCTTGAAAACTCCTTGTCTATGGTCAACATGATGTCATCAGGCTATTATAGGTGTTAATGGATTGAGTATACTAGCAGGGAGGATGAAATTGAGAAATAAAGATTAGAAATAAGTATTAAAGACAATTAAAATTAAACTATTAACCCTTAAAAAATACAATATACATCAAGAACACCTTGAGATCAATTTCACAACACTTTCAATGACACTTGTAGGTGAAGATATCTCTATGAGGGTTGATAGTCATGGAAGGACAATGCATTTGAGCCTTTTTTGACATTATATGAGTTGAAAAATTATTAAAACACCCTAAAATTCATATTAATGGATTAAAAATATTGAATCAAGATCCCATGCCTCCTTTCAATGTGGAAAATATCCTTCCTCACTGACTGAGATAGCTCCAAGTATCAAAGGACTAGTTTAGAAGCATCAACAAGCCTAAAAGAGGCTTTATTAAGTGTTTTAGCTTCCAAAAAAAAATAAGGATAATATAAAAACTATGTATATGTCATTATAAACATGTGAAAACATTAAACCCATCAAAACCAAGAAATAAAATTTGAAACATGCTCAAAAGGAGACCTCTCATGGATGTACATTCACAAAAAAATTATCTGGAGTGTTATCAATTTTTCATAAATGAGGAGGAACCAATATGATAATTATTTATATGAAATTAAATTTAACCTATATTAATGTCCACCCCCAATACCATTCCTCTCAACTCCACCTGTATGGTCCACACCAAGTGCTTGAAAATGACATGTTTACCTGCCAAGATAAGAAATAAGGAAAAGAAGTTATAGATGGAATTTTTTACATGATAGTTTAAAAATAAAATGGAAATTGATTTTTTTAGATGAAGAGGCACTTCACCCACGTTTTTTGCTGATGGTGGACTCAAAGAATCTGTATAAGTTCCCAAAAGGGCTTAAAAACAAGGAGAAACTCCCATTTTCTACACATAACTACTACTTGGCTAACATCTGACTACCCCTAACATGATATTTACTTATTCCATGTTTAAACTCATCTTGGTGATAAAATTTTCCTCTTTAAAGTATGTACAAGTCATTAATTAAGCTAAACTATGACAAAACAACACTTTTTTCCGATGAGGCATAACAAATAACAAATTGATGACTTGTAAACACATTTAAACATGTCAAAGACCATGTTAGGACATTTTGGACACAAAATTTACATTTTAACAATTTTTAATAGGGTTGACCAAATTTGACTTTGGTTGACTAAGCCATTTCAAGGGGAATAAGTTTAGACAAGGACTAGGACAAGGCCAAGTAAGAAGATTGACCAACATGACACCCTAGAGGACACATGGAAACCTTCTTAAAAATTTTAAAATAGTAGGGTTTGACCCCATTTTACTATAATTAAAATTTTGTCAACATTAATTTCAATCAAATATATACTATGTTCATCTAACCCTAGTAGATAATGTTTCTCAAATAATATTATATTAAATATTAGTATCTTGAAAGAAAATTTGAATGTAATTCAACACTTTGATTTTCAATAATTATCCTATAGTATATTTTTTATAGTGGTAATTAATAAATCATCCTTATCTCATAAATATTATAAATGTGCGATTGATCCAATAACAAACTAGTAGTATCATTTAAACATTATGTTGAATACTACTAATTTTTTTTTTAATTATACATTAATTCTAAGCATATCTTATTTTTGAATGAAAACATAAATTAAACCTTCGAGATAATCTCTTTAGAAAAAAAATATCCCTTTATTTATGCTCACACTTTGTTTCTCCCTTAGATCACTTCCTTACTTTAATTTAATCATATTCAATTATTTATTTATCAGTTTATGCTTCCATCCTCATGCACTAAACACTACTCAGACTTTGGTTCTTTTCTTTTCTTTATCTCTACCATATTTCATGATAATATTTATAACCATGTTTTTTTTTTTTTTTTAATTTGGATAGTTGACACATATAAACTTCCCATTACCAACTCCTCATCTATTCATTCTTTCTCCATTGTTCTCCTATGATGTTGTTAGAATCCCATGCGGTTTACTCAAAAACTATATATATTTGTGTTATCTATAAAAATTAATAGCCAACTTTTAATAATTAAAACTACTTAATGATTTTGAAAAAATTTAACTTGTACCAACATCATATCCTATTATATATACATCAATTTAATACCAAATCCTACTCATTATAATTTGGGACATTTATGAACAATGGTCACATCTTTTACAACATTGTACTAGTTAAGCATTAATTGATCATAAAGATGTAAATATAATAATTTTAGAGGATAACACATAAATTTATTATTAATAGTACAAAAATATATTATTTTAACCTCAAAATTCATAAATATACAATATGATATACATAAGCAATAAATACAACCATTGTTATGATTCTATATAATATATAATGAATGTACATTTAAGCTAAAACACCTGATACTTTTGATATTTAATAAAATGATATAAACTTTAAAAATGTAATAGTAAAATAGAAATTCCATATTAAAGATCATCAAATCAAATAATATTCATTAGTATATCTCTAAAAAAATATGAATCCAACTGTAAATAGGAACAACATCATCTGGTAATTTTTCCTCCAACCAAAGACTGATGTTGCCTTACACACCTCCCCACTAAGAGTGTCTCTTAGATTCATAATTGGAGGATATTGGTGATGTAAACATAAATAAATCATCTAAAATAGTCTGATATACAATCACTATCACATGAAACTGTCATACAAACAATGGAATACATCCTCTATCTAATATGACCTAACACATGTATGCAATGTAGGAGGTATAGTAGAAAAATTATATATGTATGTATGTATATATATATATATATATATGTATGTATATATATATATATATGTATCTATATATATATATATATATATATATATATATACATACATATATATATATATACATACATACATATATATATATATATATAAAAATACATATATATATATATATATATAATATGTACGTATATATATAAGTGTGTGTGTGTGTGTATATATATATATGTATATATATATATATATACATACATATATATATACATACACACACACACACACACACACACATATATATATATGTAAAGTATATGTGTGTGTGTGTGTGTGTGTGTGTGTATATATACACACACACACACATATACTTTACATATATATATATATATATATATATATATATAGACTTTGGCCAAAGATTTTCATTATAGTTTTAGACTTCAAATTAAGATGAGTCTTAGTCCAAAATACAAATATCTATATTGAATACATTATCATACATGTTAACTGATAATGAGTAATTTTATATAAAGGTCTCCTACATTTCCTTAATCATTACCACTTAACATGGAGGATGACTCATGAAGAAACCATACAAAAAGTAACTATACATATAAATTCATCTAAAATAGTGTAATAACCATAGCATATTTTATTAAATTATTTAAAAACATTTCAACAAGCATAATAAATTTGATAGGAAAATCATAACTACCACCAAACAACTCACTATGGAACTCAAACCCTATGCCATATAATTTTTTATACAAATTTACTAAAATCTTTCATCAGAAATTATGAGTTATTCTAAGCATACTTTACTAAAATTCCTAGCTATATTAATAAATATTATACAGCAATTAATGATTCATATACATACATACATTATGATTTAATATTCATTAATGTTTAAGGACATATACCAATATCAAATAAGATCAAAAAAATAGTTCCCACATCTATTCCACTTTAAATCCCTAATGAAACTGGAAATGATCTACTACAATTCCTAGATCATTCAATACATTTTAAATTTATAAAGAATAAGGAATCCAAAAATTCAAATCATCACCCTATACCTAGTAAACTAGAGGTTACTATTTCTAAAAGACTATAAGATACATTAGACAAGGTAATATTGATTTAAGCAAACCCATACATGTTATTAAATCATAATGAAATTCATGCACTTTGATTTTTCCCTTTAATAATTCATTGTTCTAACATAACTCAAGATTTCCTTTAGTTATTTATTGCACCTAGAAATCATTTCCCATATTTAGTATATGAAATTAATAATATAATGCTATAGTCAACTCAAAAAATTCAAACTCAAAAAAAAAAAAATGTCCCTGTGTTATTTAAATACAAGTTCAAAATAACTAATACATGACAAATTTAATATCCATGTATTCATCATCTAAAACTTGTCAATAATTAATAATTATTTAGAGAATAGTCAAGAAAGATCTATATCTAGTTGACCACAAAATTTTAAATCAAAACAACTTAAAGACTCTTTCCAGTCACAAATTTCTAATGTAGTTTTAAAACACAAAAAAATAGAGATTCCAAACACATTACAGTTCATTTTCACATAACTCAGTAATAAACAAGAGTTTAGAGCCTTACAAATCAATAAAAGATAGGGTATAAGCATGACTTGATTTCTAAGGCAGTCATAGCCATTTTTAGGCATGTAGGTGGTTATTGCCACTAAATACAGGTCTTATAATAAACCTAATAATACTTAAAATAAAACTTGGTAATGCCTTCATATAATTTTAAAATAGTTAGCAGCTATAAAGATGACATAAGTTGAACTTGAATCATCATTATGACCTAGTATGTGTGGGTGAAGCCTCACCACCAAGCTCATAATTAGGGTTATAAAACATATTATTTAAATTGAGTAATGGAACTATGAAACAATCTATAATAACCTCATATAGTCCCAATATATCCAATTCAATAAATAAACTAGATCTAGTTTTACTAGAATTTCATCATGTATGTATAGAACAAGGACTAAGAGGAGAAACCCAACCTTTATTTTATAAATCCATGGTTTGATTTAAAAAATAGGTTTTTTAAATTTTTTGAATAATATTATAATTTATAAATGATAGTGGAAATAAAAACCATGATAATTTTAGCCCAGATTATTAAAGCTTGTTACTTGCCTATGATGAAGAGAATAAAAGCTGAGACTCCTTTGCAAAAGTTCCCTTCACACTCTACAATTATTTACTTTCTATTTTATACCATGTTTTATTCCTTTGATTCTAAAAATGCCTTCCTCTTACCTAATTAATTATCTATTTTATCCATTGAATTCATTACTAATAACACATCAACCGTCATAACTACAACTAAAACCTATCATTCAACATGGGAACTCTCCATGGTAATGACATGCCATATTTCTAGGTTAAAATTTCTACATATCCCCTCTAATAAAATTTGACCCAAAATACATAAAGTTACTCCACTAAAAACTTTATGAAACTACCCATTATATACCATAGTGAAATATGACTCAAACAATATCAATCAACAAATATTTACCAAAAAACCCTAATCATATACATTACCTAACTAAATTAAAATTAAAATCAAATAATTTAAGAAATTATGTAAATTAAACATTTATTATATCATGAATAAAATAAATAAATCAAACCACCAAGTCAATACATTTTATAATGGATCTCAGGTTCCCTTGGGGTATAATAACCTCCAAGAAGGGGCATTTTCAAACTTTTTACAAATCAATCTCATGTCCAGGCTCACAATCATAGTTTTCAAGAATTAGAACTAAAGAAATTCAAAATGTAATCACATTTGGAATAAATAGATTAAATTAATACATACATGCACACACATATTTATGCTTCTATGATATTATTCATAACTAATGGACTCACACATAATCACTAAGGAAGAAGAGTTATTAACACTATTGAAGTGAAATAATTAATGTCCAACTTAACAACTAATTCAACATAGTGAATTAATTACCAAATGATTCTACCTACAATAATCATTACCAAAATTAATTATGTATAGGTATAAACACTCAAGTGCAAGCAGACCAAGGTAAACATGAAAAAAATTGTGAGTACAAGTGGCTATTATGGTCTTCATTCTTTATGCCCATAGATGCCATGATCTACCACCCTCTTCCTTATGATTCCCTCCATATAATTTTTTTTGTGATGGACAAATTATCCTTCATCACATTATAAAATGGATAGTTAGTCCAAGTTATATAAAAAAGGATAATTGAAATATTTAAAATTTAAATACATTAAACAAATTATTGCTTATTTAATGGAATAAAAACAAAATCATTTTAGTATATAGTTCCCAAATATCACAATGATGTTATAAAATCATATTATATATATATATATATATATATATATATATATATATATATATATATATATATATATATATATATATATATGTATGTATGTATGTATGTATATCATGAAACACTCATTTATTAGAATAATAATGAAATTATAGAAAATTAATAGACTACTTTTGATTATACCAAATAGACTAACAACTAAAAAAATCAATAGTTTAGTATCTACTTAAAAATAAATGCTACTTGTAAGGAGTAGGGTAAGATGTAACAAGCATAATATATACATATGATTACTTAAAGGCCCATTTGATACTATATATTAGGGAAACCAACACTCACCAACTTTCTCTCTATAGAGTTTGCTTCTTAATTGGATCAAAGTGATTCCAACACTAGTTACTAGTCTGTATCTCCTTAATATTCTTGAATCAGTTCGATCAAAGGTTTGTTCTATCTTGTACTCTTTTTTACTCTATTAAGGGTAAATGCTTATGTAAATAATAAATGTGTGATTATTTATCTTAAGTTTTTACATATATAGAAACACACACACACACACACACAAATATGTGTGTGTGTGTGTGTGTGTGTGTGTGTGTGTGTGTGTGTGTGTGTATATATACATATATATATATATATATATATATATATATATATATATATATATATATATATGTTATTGACATAGTAATGCATATGCATTATAGTGTGCATGCACTTTTGTTATGCCAAATTTAAAAAACATGACTATTAGTTCAAGAATGGTTTGTATTCCTGAGCCTAAGGCATATCCCTGTAAACACATAGTCAAATCCATGTTTTTAGTGAAAATAGAAAAAATCAACTTTCATCCTCATAACACTATGAATTTTATTTATACATTTCATTAGAAAATTAATACAAGGTCGAACAAGCTCTCCTCTTTCTAAATATATGGTTTTTATAGTTTTTGAGCTATTTTAAGGTTTACATATAAATTGACTTATAATTATGTGTTACTAGGAGACTGTATGTGGTAAATATACATATTTATATTTTTTTCATTATTCAAAATGCAAAAAAAATTATATGGTTAAAAATTGAGCCTAATTATATACACATTGGAAAAAACTATATTTTCATTTATTTAAGGTTGTTACGAGGGTACATGTCCATATATCCATTTTATTATCAAATTTTAGATTTTTTTAATTTGTAAAATTAAAAAAATATATCAATTAATTTTTTTCAAAAAAATATATATTTCAAACTATATGATCTTATCTAAATTTTCACCAAAGCGTTTCAAACAACACTAAATAATGCTAAAAAATGAGGGGTTGCATAACTGACTATCTACTCTATTTTTTTGAAAAATAGGAGTACCATATTTGAGTTTCATATGTTTGACCTAATTATACTTGACCATTTAAAAATAAAATTATCATTAAGAAACTAGACTCAAAATGATAAAATTCATGTTTTTATATCATCTTCAAAATTTGAGTTTAAACATCTCAAATAATCTATATAAGTTGAGATTTCTCATTTTTCATAAAAAATGTCCATGGGTAATGCCTATTTGCCAACCAATTCCATGAATTTACCCATTAATAAGATCCCAATCATTCCTAGTGAACTCTCAATCAATTCTTATTAAATATTACATACAATAATTTCCCTATTTCTACAAATATGCCTATGCACAATGAAATTTAGATATAAAAATTTAAAATTTACTTTGCATTACTCTATTATTATTGAGGGATGACTAAAAAATTGTTCCAAATTTTTCATTTCACATCCTTTTGTGATAACTTTTCCTTGTATCATGTTTTTTAACCTCATTGGAGACAACACCTGAGGATTGGAATATTACAAAAATTAGATTCTTCAAAATTATCACATGATTTTAGTAAGGTTGGGGCTTAATTTAATTTTCTTATTTTAATTAGATTATATTTTTATCTTTATTAAATATTATTACACATTTTAAAAGGCTAAAAAATAATAATCACTTATTTTAATTTCCACTATTGTAAATCATCTAGTTTCTTAAAATATAACTTACATATAGTGATGCATAAACATCTTAGACTGAAAATCATTTATATTTAAATATTCTAAGCATTCAAAATTAAATCTAAGTAAAAATATTTTGATTATTCATTTAATTATTTTTAGCATTGCATTCATAATACTAAGATTCTTTATCATTGTTTTTATTTGCATAACACATTTAGAAAATCACAAAAAGAGAAGATCAGATTAGCTATTAGTTTTTAGAATTAGTTTAATTTTTGGATAGATTTAATAAATCTTAAAGGATAAATAAATTAATACTAAAATCAAGATTTTCATTTTAAAATTATATTAAAGAAGTAAAAATGTTTAAAGATAAAAAAACATTGCATTTAGCTATAATTTATAGATTTTAAAAATATTGAGTTGTGCACATACATCATTTGAAGTCTAAGAATTGGAAGCTATTATTCATTTATAAAAGTTTGAATTAAGATCACTTCACATCCTTTTTGTGATAAATTTTCCTTATATCATGTTTTTAAACCTCATTGGAGACAACACCTGAGGATTGGAACATTACAAAAATTAGATTCTCCAGAATTATCACATGATTTTAGTAAGGTTGGGGCTTACTTAATTTAATTTTCTTATTTTAATTAGATTATATTTTTCTCTTTATTAAATATTCTTACACATTTTAAAAGGCTAAAAAATAATAATCACTTATTTTAATTTCCACTCTTGTAAATCATCTAGTTTCTTAAAATATAACTTACATATATTGATGCATAAACATCTTAGACTGAAAATCATTTATATCTAAATCTTCTAAGCATTTCAAATTAAATCTAAGTAAAAATATTTTGATTATTCATTTAATTATTTTTAGCATTGCATTCATAATACTTAGATACTTTATCATTGTTTTTATTTGCATAACACATTTATAAAATCACAAAAAGAGAAAGGATTAGATTAGCTATTAGTTTTTAGAATTAGTTTAATTTTTGGATACATTTAATAAATCTTAAAGGATAAATAAAATAATACTAAAATCTATATTTTCATTTGAAAATTATATTATAAAAGCAAAAATGTTTAAAGATAAAAAACTTTGCATTTAGCTATAATTTATATATTTTAAAAATATTGAGTTGTGCACATACATCATTTGAAGTCTAAGAAATGGAAGCTATTATTCATTTATACAAGTTTGAATTCAGATCACTTGTTCATCATTAGTTTGCATTAATTCCATGTTAAGAATTAGTTGTGCATTTAAATACACACATTCAATTTTATTTGCATCCATAAAAATAAAAAATAGCATTCAAATTGTTATTTTTATCTTTCAATTCATTTGCATCAACATAACATCCCAAATTTCACAAAAATAGACTGATTTCATGCATTTCCAACATTTTTATTATCATTTAATTCATTAATAAAATTTTAGTTTATTTCATTTCATTATCTACAAAACATCCAATCATAACAAATTTATTAAAAGTAAGTGGAAATATATTCATTTTGTAAAATGCTAGTCATTTAAAGCATTAATCAACAAGATGATGAAATCAAAATAAAATAGTAAAATAAACACCAAATGCAAAAAAATATTATAACACCCTTGTATGATTCTATCAAAACAAGTGCATCCATACAAGGTATATATGTTTTCAATAGTTATGAATCCTATTGTAGAGT
The DNA here is from genome assembly GCA_037957365.1 of Torreya grandis. Classification (NCBI taxonomy): domain Eukaryota; kingdom Viridiplantae; phylum Streptophyta; class Pinopsida; order Cupressales; family Taxaceae; genus Torreya; species Torreya grandis. The sequence continues at coordinate 304,385 of JARHVA010007409.1, forward strand.
AGAATATTTACATAAACATAGACCTCAAGCTCTAGTTGGAGGTTTTTATTTTCATGTCATTTCAAAATTTGATTATTAGCCAACTAGAAGCCCTATATGAAAAAATAAATATTAGAGGTCCAAACCATTAGGTAGAATCAATTGATAGCCTAAAAATAAATAAAACTTCAAATTTGATTTAGTTTATCCACATCAAGTCTAGCCTCATCTAATGTCATTTGTTTTTTGGATGACATTTTCTAGAAAAAATCAACCTAATAGAGCTAATTAAGTATTAAGTTATTGAGATACATTTGAACACACTTAGATAAAGAAAACTTGATTATGAATTACAATATTTAATTCTCCTATAATCAGGTTATTATTTAGATCCCATCACTCCATAGTTCTCTACCTTGATAAAATATTTTGAATTAGCCAAAATATATTTGCATAGACATAATAAATCAAATGTGGCCATTTTTCTCATTTAATGAGATTAAAAAATTAATAAAATGATAAGCTCATTATGTTGTAGAAGCTTAGCCACATCAAAATAATCAACTATATCAATATCTAAACTAACATATCATTACTCTTTGATTATTTTAACCTAACATCTGGAGCTTGAGTGCACAAGAAAAGTCTATAACTTTCCATGTGTACAATACCAAAGACTATTAAAATGAATTTGAGTTAGTGAAACACTTTTTCATGGCTCCACTAACTCTCATGTCACTAAGTATGATCAAATTATCATCCTTTATTTTAGGTAAACCAAGGTGTCTCTTCGATTTACATTTACCCAAGAGGATGATGATGGCCAGGAGAGATAAATATAATATATTAGTCGTGACCTTATTTATTATAAAACACAATATATTAAAGTGGAGAAGAAATGTTTGGTTATTTAATGTAAATTGATTGAGCAAATACATGTTAAATCAAGAAAATAGTTCATTTAAAGAGTTAAGGCCTTTTGTAACTTTTTACTTAGCCAAATCTATCTATGAATTTTGTCCATTTCATCACACTATTGAGTGAATTCAAGTTAATGTACATTAATTGAAAGTTAATGAAAGGATAAATCATTACCAACTGGTTGAAAAATTATATTTTGGATGTTGGTTATGTTTTTGACACTAAATTTATTATATTTATTATGTAAAAAAATCCTTCAGTCACTTTTTATCTATGGTATGAAGACATCATAAATTAATTTACCAATCATACCTATCCTGAGGATTCCAATTCTCAGCAAAGGTGACACCTTAAAATTGTTGGAAATAATTATGTTATCCTTTAAATAGCTATATTTAAAATTAATTTTGATGTATGATATACAAACATGTATAAAAATAGGAATACAAAAAGGGATTGTTTCATTGGCATGGTGGTATTTGTGGTGGTTACACAACTTCTAGAAAAACTATAAAATGGGCTATTTATGGCCCATACTTGAGCATAATTCCATTGAATACCTAAGAATATGTAAAAATTAAAAATTATGCTCCTATTAAATACATTTACCTAATCAAACTCTTCATATTATCATCACACACTGGCCCTTCTCAACTCGAGGTTAGATTTAATTTGTAAAGTCTCACCCACTTCTTTTAATAGCCATCATTCATCATCACGACCATAAAATATTTCTCTGAGTGGGAAGAGGTCATGTTTTTAACCATGGTTGTTGGATATGTAATTTATAAATTCATCTTAAATCAATTTATTTTCAAATTTTAAGGTCCCATAAGTCATCATATCTAATAATGGGTCCCACTTAAACTTAGATGTATGGTAACTATGCAAAAATTTATCTATATCTCACCATATAACTTCCATATATCATCCCCCAAGGTAAAGGTCAATTAGATGATAATGATAAATTATTTAAGCCCATAATATTCAATACCTTAAAATATACCAAGATGTATTATAAATAACAGCTATATATAACTTTTTAGGCCTCCAAAATGAGTACCCTCAACTCCTTATTCATTAGTGTTCAATGCAAAATACTGAGAAAGTTTAGATGAGAATTGAATCAAAGCCAACCAAAATCATGAGGATTACATAACTTGTATGTGATAAAATATAAAAAAATAAATCATTAATTCTATATTTATATTGGAGACCTTATTCTAAGGCTTGATAGTAGGATTGATAAAAATAAAGGTGAAGGTCAAAAAATTAGGCCCAATTAGTTAGGTCCATATCTAATTACTGAGGATTTTTAAAATAGATATTTTTGATTATGTACCTTATAGGTTAAGTATTTTTATGAATAGATAAAATATTTACACCTTATATTATATTATATATATTTACACATGTTATGCAATTCCCTCATTACATTATATAAACCTTATATAATAATTTTTTATTATTTATGCATTTCAATTATGTTGAATAAGTGATTTTTTAGCTATGAGTTCACATGGCAATAACTCATTTCATAAAACCAATTCACATTTTTATCACTATCCATTATTATTTACCCCTTTGGAAAAAAGGTCTTTTTGAGATCAACATTGAGTAGGAGATTAATTTTGTTCCTTTAAAGTATTGTATCCCCTCTTTCCTAAATATTTTCTTAACATCTTAGGTAATATAGTCAATGGTCTAGTCTAAAATATCCTTTGTGTAATATTCCTCCCATATAGTTCTCTTAAAGCTAATAAATAACATGCTTTATTTGGATTATATTATTTGTTTTTCTTAGTATTTCGTGATGAGCCCTTGCATTTTATTGGTTACATAGGACTAAGGCTTCGGAATATGATCTTTCTACAACAAATAAAATGATAATAAAGACACAATGTAAATCCAAGCCTATCAAAGTCAAGACATTTAATTAAATAATTATGTGTCTCTTTCCATTTATTGATATTTGATGATGAGCCCTCATATAATATTAGTTTTATAAGGTTAAAATTAGGAGAATATTCCCTTAATCATCTATGTCTAGCCTTTAATGATGAGCCCTTAATTCCCCATAGTTTCATGATGTTAAAATAAGGGGAACAAAAAAAAGAAAAGAAAATCAAAGTGAAAGAATTAAAAATAATTCAAATCACAAATAATTTTCATAGAAGTCCATGTTGAAAAATAGAACGCCCTATTTTAATAGTTTTGTCATGGTTGTATATCTATTGATCCAAGTCTATAAAAATCTTATAAAAGTACTTTTTAATAAGCTCAAAAGGAAATATAATTATCCTAAAATATATTTAAACCAAGAATCACTTTTTTTGTATTTACACATTTCAAGGAATTTTTTTTCCTTTTTTACCATTCCATATGCCCTATGTCCCTTTTCAATTTTCTATTACAAATTGAGTGATCCCTACCATGTGAATGAAGTATCTTGAAATTTAATTATAAAATAATTATTAATGAATTTATAATTTATAAACCATTATAATAAACATTTTTATAAATTCTATTAAACACTAATAAATATAATTATTTTCATAGCATTTATCACAATAAGATCCCACATTTCACATGTTCGTAGCTATCTAAAGTGTATAAGGTGAAAATGAAAATATTACATAGTTTAATAGATGTTAAAAAGAGATCAAATCATAATGGATCATATATATATATATATATATATATATATATATATATATATATATATATGCATGTATGATATAATTAGGTTTCATTCATCAATACCACACTAAGAGGGCAAGTGTGGTAAAAAATACAAAAAAAAAAAATGCAACATGGAATTGACATCTAGGTGAATAACTTTAGGGAGTAGTCCTTTTATGTCTAAAATTGAGCCTCTAGTCTGACCATCTTCAAATCTAATCCAAAGATCTTTATTCCTCATCATATCAACTCTTAGGTATCATGACAGGCTTAAGCAAATACATAATAGTGTCTGACCACACTATAAGGTAGACCTAGGTCCATAAGAAGCTATGCCCTACTCAAACCAAAGACAACATGAAATAGGTATAGATAGACATCCTATAACATCTTACACCAATTGGTCAAGTAATATGCACATCAACACACACACACACACATGTAGATTTTATATATATATATATATATATATATATATATATATATATATATATATATATATATATATATATATATATATATATATAATAAGACAACTAAAAAAACTATAAAGGAAATATTTGCTCATAAACATACCCAAATCCCCCTCTTGGGTAACTAAGTTTAGAAACATCATTTGAGCTCATCTCAGCCTCTTCCTCTTTTATCTCCTCTAGTCAAACCTTAGTAGGAGATGGTCCCAGTTTTCCCATTTTATTATAATCTAATATCAAGTCTCTACCAACACTGTAGGTTACTATCCAACCTATACCACCTATATAAAATTCTACCCAACTTTCACCCCTACCTTGGGCCTATCCACAATCTAACCCCACTACAACCTGTTAAAATGTGACACCATCTCCTACTATAAGGGTTTTCACACTTTTGGTCCTCTCTTAGATCTTACTAGTCCTATAATAGTTGTCCCTAGAATGAGTGGCTACCATTTTATTTAATCCATCTAAACATGTCTCATCTCTTACTCACCCATGTAGGTATATAGTGGAATGGGGAGGTTTATTACATATTGAAGCTTAAACTACTAAGGAAATATAAGTGTGGGGTGTACCTTTACCTATCATCTCTAATCCATGATATTTTGAGCTATCTCATAGAACATGAAAATTATGGCCTCACTTCACAATAATCTCACCATCCTACTATAGGGTCAATTAATTATAGATCCATCTCTAAAGGTACACACAAATCTCATAATATATTGTAAAGGGGCTAGCACTATCCATCAAGATTCCCTAATGGCTCTTACCTCTCGTATCTTGAATCCCTTAGGATATAAATTTATATTCTCATACACTTAGTTCATGACCAATGTTAGATGGTTGAGGTACAAAATAACCAATCTAGAGATCCTATATAAATCCATGTACATCCTTGATAGGATATCTTTGAACCATTCTCCTTGATATATATGATGATATGAGTCCAAAATATAATATCCTATATGGGAATTTTTTGAAAACTAAATGTGAGGTCAAAACATCAATGATTGCATTATAGATAGTGGGGATTAAGGATCTCTCCACTCTTTCTAATATTATCCCTTACTTCATACACACATTAGGTACATCACCATCACCAAAGTATACCACCCATAACTAAGCCTCATTCTTATTTGTATTCTCTCAACATTAATGTGTGACATGACATGGGTAGGCCCATAATATTTTAGATGTATTCAAGGTTATTATCCAATAATTTGACACATTAAAACTATTAAATTTTCAAATTTATATTCCGTAAGGTGAAAAAATCATATAATAGTTAATTAGATGGGATTACCAACCCCACCCTATTGATATTTCAAAACCAAACTCTATCTAATAAGGAATTATCATTTAGAGTTAATAAATAAATTATATGGGACAAACACTCCTACATTTAGGATATAACCCATATCATGTATCCTCCATGAATCCACCAAAAAAAATTCACATTATCCCAAGACATTAAAATCTAAAAGTATCCCTTGATATGAAAAAGTCATTATTTGTAGATGTCTTTTTTGAAATGACCAATCTTTTTAGACTAAAAACTAAAAAACCATATTAAAGGAAAGTAAAAGTATTTATAGACTAAAAATTACACAATCATCATAATGTTCCTTAGCATTTGATATGATTTTGTAACCACCACAATATTTTCAAAAAATCTAGATTGCATGGACCAATAGATGCATGACCACTTTGGTGGTTTCACAACCACTGGGGTTGTTGTGTAACTACCAAATCTATAGAGACTTATAGTTTAATCTAACACACTCCAAAAACTAAAAGAATATAAAAAAGATTCAAAAAAATATAATTTTACATATTCTTGATCCTCTATTTACAATGAACATTATGATAGTAAATTAATTGGATGTCACCTATCCTAGTCTATTTTTCAAAATTTTAAACTAACCTAGGTTTATTTTTTTAAAGTGAGGGGAGAAATAAAATTGCACCTATGCCTTGATTAATGCCATTCATTTTATTTTCATTTTCTCATCGTGATCCTATAATCAAATATATCTACTCAAAATTTAGTCACTGGTGGGCTAAAGCTCCAAATTTGTTAAATGTGTTAGTGGGATAGATTTCCAAATTTAGAAATAATTACTATTTATATTAAATTTTTATTAAATATTTTACTCCATAATGACCATTTTGTTAAAGTTATTCCTATTTAAATTATTTTCACGTACTAAAATGTGTTTACAAGTGCTTCAAGAATATAGTGACATGGGATGATTTGGGTAGTCCCCTTTCTTCATATTGGTAAAAAAATATGTTTTAAATTTTCATAAAATTCATTACAAGCATGACACTTTTACATTTTGGTTTTGTTTCAACTTTACATATTAACATCTCTTTATTTGGAACCAAGTTCTTCCCATTGATGAGACATATTAGTCAGTATTTTAATCTCTCCAATATACAATAAGCAATCTTGTCCTACATTCAATTAAATAGTATGTTTTCAATTCATTTAAATATATTTCCTTTGATTCATGTCTCTTGGTTGTAAGTTTTAGAGTGTCTTGGCTAGCTTCAATTTTTTGCATATGTAACTAAGGTAAGTTTCTTGACACTCCATTTTAGCAATGTGTACCACTTCTCTAGGGGAAATATGCACACAATTTTTTTTTGCATGATGTAATATTTAATAAATATACAATGATGATGTCAATATCTCCAAATAAAAAGTATATTACCATACCCATTATTATCCCCATTTTTTATTTTAATGCTTTAAAAACCTCCCTTAACTGTAAAACTTATAAAAATGGACTTACACCTTCCAAACCTAGAAGTATTGATGTGTACGATGTAACTACCATGATGGTTTCAAAATGATCACTTGGATATAGTGGAAATTTCACCATAACTTTTAAGAATTTTCATGAAACTTATATAATGTGTGTTTTGAATTTTTTTTCATGTTTGCCATCTTAGTTTTGGTTGTGATTTTCCTAGTTATCTCTTTATAATCTAAGTTAGCCTCAAAATCAATCTTAGACACCTCCAAGTAATTTCGAGGGAAATTTTAATTAGTTTTAGTGAACTAAAAATTATCCAAATTTCCCCATTTATAAAAATAATAATTTTTATGGAAATTTAGATTGAAATTTTTTAAGTATTAATAACAAAAAAATTTCTATTTTTTAAAACAACCATAATAATGTAGTGTTTTCCTCTCATATCTTTGTATTAGGATTAAAAATTATGAGATTTTATTATTACATTTAAGAACTTGTATTAGAAAAATTGAGTTTATCAAAGGTAAAAAAGACACAATACACATTTTTATCTTTAATCCCAACCATAGGCCAACTGTAATTTCTTTTAACCATATTTCAATTTGATTCATGCTATAGGGTGCCAAGGCTACGTACACAAGGCATAACTATGTGTTAGAGGAAACTCAAAATTGTGGAGAGTAAATGCACATATAATAATTCATATAAAAAATGAAATATACATTAAAATGAAGTGGGAAATATTTTATTTCATAAATGTGACTTCCATTTAGTATGAATGAAAATTTAAATGGTACAATGTGATACAACACATGTATGACAAAATATATAAATAAAGCATGTTATCTATCATTGTGAATACGTATGGTATAGAATCTTGGCTAGATGAATATGTTATATATTTATAAATAAAATAATAGAGGTAGTTACAAATACTATTGATTATAAAGTATATTTTATGAATCATGTTATCTTCCCTATTAAGTGATAGTTGGTCTTCCAAGTATGTGGTGGTAAGTTGTTGACATATTTTAGGATAAAAATTATTAGTTGGAAAGCAACATAGTTGGATAATGAACACACATGGATGTAGTGGGATAATAAAAGTGTATTCACATAAAAAATATGATGTGATGGAAGGGTGTGTGAAGGACTATGAGCAAGCACAAGATTGAAAACTAGTGTGAGTGTGGTGCATGGGACTATGATCAAGCAAGAGTGTGTGACATGAGACTATAAGTGAGTGTGATAATGATTAATAAAACTAATATAAGGCATGATTATTATGTTTATACATGTGAAAAAGACCACAAAGTGATATGTGCATAAATTGTACATGCACACATAGGATAAGTATACATGGTGTGGGAGTTATGCACATATCATTTTCCTTTTTTTAAAGAGAAATAACATCCATTGTGCCTATGTGTAGCTAAACAAACCACGCTTTAAGTTGATACAAGTTATACCACCTATATTTTTAAAAATATTTCCCAACTTTGACCATTTTAAATATTTGATGTGTGCAATGGTAAGTGTGTGTCTATCACTTAAATGGTTTGGTCCTTATCTATGGGGAATAAGTGTTTAGGATTAAGATAAAAAGGATTATGTGTCACTATTATATAAATAAATATAGGTGTGTAAGGGTGGGATATCCATGTTGAAAACTATAATCATTCCCAAGTACTAAGGTAGATCAGGAATAAATGCATTATCACCATCTACATTTAAAATTGTGTAAGAACCCTATCATAGAGTCTTCATATTCCTATGTGTAAATTTAGGTACTCATTTTCAATGTGAAACCATAATTTATCCCCAACTAAAAATTTATGAGGTGTGCAATGTGTATCATGAAATTATTATATTTTTCTTAGTTGTCAGAAAGGATATATTGAAATTGTTGATAAATATATTGAATGTGGTGAAATAACTTCTCAAATTTTTTTGTTTCTCATTCTTATGTATATAAATCAATGCAAAATGGTGCATGGTAGGATATGTCTAGAGGTTTTGTAGGATGGAATTCAAGACATGTATATAATGAACTATGATATATATATATATGAATCACTATGTTATAAACACGTTTATTGTACAAAATATTATCATTCCAAGTGATAACATGTGTATATATTGTACATTCATAGAAGATGGACAAGTGTTCAGTTGAAAACATTAGTTTGTTCATATTTTTATGGATGAAATGCATTGACCAATATAATTACATTCCCATCAAGTTCTATATTGATTTTTAAAAATGACTCATAAAAGTTTGGGTCTCAATAATATATGATGGATGTTTAGAGTCCATAGTGAACCCAAACATGGTTGAATAAGGATTTCATAGTGCTTATTATGTCAATGTCCTTGAAATTGACCACGATATCCATTTTTGAAAACATATCCACCATGATAAACATAATATCATGTTGGATTATATTTCAAAGCAACCTAGTCATGAACCATGATGATATATTACCATGGTCTAGATGGATAGATAGAGTGTGTAAAGTCGTAGTTTCCAATTTATGGGCTTGGAAATGAAATAAGTAATGATATAATTAATGTGTTTCTCCAAATATATGCACATGTGTGGCTATTATAAGTGTGATTCCAATGTAATTATAGTATTTTTCATGCTAAAGTGTACTAAGTTATTTGTATATTGTGCTTGCTAGATGAGCATTTAGAAAGGTGCAACACCAATAAAAGAAAGATGCTTAAGATTGTAGAGGAGTTGGTTGGACATTTAAATTTATTAAATTTATTTATATTGCATGATTTTTATATAAGTTTCTATTAGGTCTTGATCAAATGATAAGAGAGGTTTATAATTTATGAATTTACGGTCATACATGTCTAGCACTGTGATGATCACATGAACTTATGGTTGGCTAAATAATTTTACTACCTTTTTGTCCTTATATTTATTATAATTTATGAAAATATGAAAATAATATAGGTAAGTTATCCATTTAATGTGGCAAAAAATATTTGGTTTAGTCTGTGCTTGTAGGAACTTAAGTGGCTTATGATCAGAATGATCAACTATCTCCTTCCCCAAGATGTAGTGATATTATTACTTAATTATTCTAATTATGGATGAACCCACATTTGATAAATGGCATGGAGACATCCCTAAACATAATAGGATGTTTAGATATCCCTTGAATAGAATAATGATGGACTTAAATAAGTAACTTACCAGGGAAATAAAAGAACCACCAAAACAACACCTAACCAACAATAAGAGAGAAATAAAGAAACAACATAAACGATACAACTAACAAGATAAAATAAAAGAAGAAGAGGCCTAGTGGGGTCCCCAAAAGGATAAAAAACCAACACCAAAAGTTATCCCAACCAGTCCAACCAATAAAAACCATCAAGAACTAATGAATCCCTAAAAAAAGGCTCAAAACTTACAAATCTCATTGAAGGAATAATCATGAACCCAAAGCTTAAGATGGGGGTTTAGGTTAGAACCCTCAACCAAAAAAACTAAGAACTATGGAGGTTTCATACACCCCCAATTCTACCTAAGAATATAAATAGGGGAAATAGCCTATGGGTCCACCTAGGTTCCCCATAAGATCCCATCACAAACTAACTAAACATGGCTTTTATGTCAAATCCCTATAATCATGGAAATCAAAACCTTATGGGGTTTGAACTGGTCCCATGAAAGTAGACAACATTTTACTTGAAGGAAATAATCTTGATATTTTATTTGAAATTTTCTAAAAAGAATTTATACAAGAATCAAAAGGGATTCCTCTAGCACCCATTTTTAATCCCCAAAACATATTACTTTCAAAACCAACCAAATTTCTTGCATGATCACAAGAAGTAAATAAGACCTGAATCTTGAACTTGAGATCTAAATCCATGTTTAAAGCATAAACAAAACATACCATCCCAATTCTAATAATCCTTTAAACCAAAAAAAATTTAGAAAGCCAATCTTTCTAGTAAATCCTTCCTATAGAGACAAAATATTCAAAACATAGAACACACACCAAACAATGTTGTCACTAACTCTTCCCTCCAACTCATAACCAAAAGGGCATAAAGAGATAGAACCAAACTCACCTCTAGGTGTTCATATTAGACCACCAAATAATGAATGAAGAGATCCCTCCAGGAGCCTAGACATAGTATTGACTACCTCCAAAATATTCCTAATGTTAAATAAAAAAGTGCTCTCCTAAATCATAGAATACACTAATAGGAATCATTATAATAATTAGATCTCTACATACTTGGGTTGAAGCACCTAAATAATATCTCAGATCAAGATAAAGGATTGAATATTCCCCCTAAAAAAATTAACATTATGTGGAATAAAATCTTTGATCTAATTCTATGGATTGCAAAGAAGACTATTAACCTAACATAAGAATAATAAATTCTTACTAGACACTCCTTTACTACCACATTCTTAGGCATCCTCTAGCTTCTTGAGGGAGATACTGTCTAGTATAGAGATGTGGATCTCTAGATGAAGGCTTCCCCCATTTAGAGATCATGTCAAAAGAGAGGTAGAGTAACATTGAAATAACACATCCTTACACAAACCACACCTAAGGAAAATAATAGCCATTTTAGAGACCACCATACTAGATCTGACCTTTTCACGTAAAATGTCCCTTGATTTACATCATCCCCCTCACCATAGCCATCCTCCTCCCCAGCACCAAAATTAAAAAAAATCTTCCTTAGGTCTTCCAAAATATAACCCATGAATAAAGAGATCAACCTATATTAGATTTGAAGAAAATATTGTGCCATTCCTAAATATTATGAGACAAAGATAAATATTCACCGAACATTTATAAAACTAACCCATTATCAAATACTTTCACCTAACCAAACATCCTCTAAGTGTACAATTTATGGAGATGTAGATATTAATCAAGAACTCACATTCCTCAGAATTTGGGTTTACTATTGCTTAATTATTTGAATTTTAACATACAACTCTTTTTATTAAGTTGATTATATTAGAACCATCTCACTAAATGTCTCTAAATGGTATGTTGATAGATGTTCATGCTACACAAGTAATTCATTGAGTGCATAGTTGGATTCATCAGTGTGAATTTTGAAGGAATGTGCAATGATAAGAAATTTAGGTATGCATATTATGCAAAAATGTAATTTGAGTTCCTCAATAATGCATTATTGCACATGAGTCCATTCAAACTTGGATTTCACATGTGTTATTTGGTTGAGTGGCAAAAATATATATGAGAAACTAAGGATGAAATTAATTTATAAGTTTGTGAGTCTAAGAAAACTAATCAATTATGTGATATTATGTGGAGTTAGCCAATGTTGGATCACTTTGATATTTTATGGGTCTACTTGAATTCCTACATGATAAATGATGTAGCCTAGGTACTAGATCTATACAACACTAAATGCAATCTTTGATATATTGTCTTGAAAATAGTTTTAATACATATGACATGTTCCAAATGATCCTCCCATGTCTTGATAAAGATGAGAATTTCATCCAAGTAGATGATGACAAAGGAGTTAAGGAATGAGCTAAGTAGATTTTCCATCAATCACATGAAAGTGGATGGTGTGTTGGTCAGGCTAAAAGGTATGATTAACCATTCATAAAATACTTAAAGCATCCTAAAGGTTGTATTATATATGTCTTTAGGATAGAATAGATCTTGATGGTAACATGAGTTCAAGTAGATCTTGATGAAGTATTGTGCACCTCAAAACTAGTCTAGAAGGTCATCAATACATAGAAGTGGATATTGATTCTTCACCATGATTTTTTTGAGTGTAAAATATTCTATGTAGAAATGTTAGGACCCATAATTTTTGGGTTTAAGGACTATAAAAATCTTTCAAGGATAATAAATAGGCATGATCCTGCCTTCATCAAATAGCTATTATATTTGGAATTATATTTCATTAGTCTCCTAGACTAACATGTGATACAAAGGGATACTCAACACAAGGGATATAGGGATAAAATATATGTGATGATTTATTTCACATTTCATTATGACTTGTATTAAACACACCCTACCCTATATTTTTATTTTAAAAGTGGGGACTCCCTTTTTGTTTTTGGAAATAATGAATAAATTAGAGGGGTCTCTATGAGTTTTTTATGGTTATAATACTTTTATTATCTATATAAAATTGGTGATTATAATGTTAAATAATGTTCTGGTATATTTTTTTAATTTGGAAACACATATTAAAATTAACCTATTAATGAAAAAGATGGAAATAATGGCTTTGTATGATAGGAATTTAAATTGTTTTATTTTGGAGTATTTGGTTTTTAGCAAGTATAGTCTTCAAAAGCTTTCACTCAAAAACTTCTCTTTAGAAATATTCTCTATGGAAACTTTCCTATCAACAACATTAATTTTGAAGATATTTCATCAGAAGGATTTTGGCAATTTTGGTATTCATAAACTTTTCAATGGTAACTTTGTTTTAGAAAGTTTCTAGATGGAAAGATTTCTTCATGAAGTCTTTTTAGCTTATTCATCAACAACTTTTATATAGGTGACTTTATTTCAAATACTTGTCTTCAAGAACTATCATTTCGGAAGGATTTTATTTCCAAATTTATTTCAAAAAGATTATTTATGGGAAGTTTCATTTCAAAAGGATTTAATCAGTGACTTTGTTTCAAAAAGATTATATTTAGAAAATTTCATTTGGGAAGGATTTCATTGGAAGGTTTACTTCAGAAAGATTTTCTTCTAAAATTTTCTCACCAAAGTATATGTCAAAGACTTTCACTTCAAAAAATTTGTTTCAAAGACTTTTCATGGGAAGGATTCATTTGAAAAGTTTACTAATCTATGATTTTTTTGAAAACTTTGGGATAAAATATTTCAGATCGAATATTTTAGAACGGTATTCTATTCTTTAGAGTCTTTTCACCCAAAAACAAAGTTTGACTTCTATTGACTGGACTATGTAATGACACATGGTAAAATTTGAAAGGTTACACCGTGGCACCCCAAATGATAAGACATCTTATGTGGAATTTATACTAAGATAGGGTGATCAAATTCAAATTGAATTAAGGTGATAAGCTCATATATGTTAATGATTAATGCTGCATAAAATATAAATCAATGTAGTAAATCTATATACATCAAGCCCCTAGTTGGGTTAATGTCATTCCATCTTTGAGCTCTAGTAAACTTATGCCTTAAGAAATAACAAAATCCCTAATTACTACCAGAGTAATTTATGATTCACAAAATTTAGTTTGGTGAATATACACCATTATCAAAATCTTACTCATCAAATCACCATTACATCATCATACATGTCCTATAAAGGAGCCCCAACACCATCCATATTCTATATTAAGGAATATATAGAATAATTAGACACTATGTTTGATGTTACTCTATTTGGTGGATGTTATCCAAATTACTAAACATTATAATAAGTAGTGGAAAATGTAAACTCCTTTTCACTAAAAGAAGACATCATAGTTAAAAAATAAAATCTAGTAAATGACCTGCTATCTTTTAGACATCAAGCCCTACACTATGCATCCATTAAGATAGAGGTTATGCCATACATTTATCTAATATAGGTCCTCTTCTTTGAAAGGAGAATAATGGACAATGGATACCTTAACTATGTCAACAACAACATAGTTATCATATATATAGTGGGTGAGGCATCTAACAAGTATTTGAGTTTACCCATTGAAGATGTTAATTTTGATCTACATACTATTATTACATGAAATAATTCAAACAATGTCGAGAGGACATTATAGAGGTGGATTCTACCCAGGGAAATTTTCACTTTGAAATAACATGTCAAGAGCCCTATCCCCATCACTAGATTCAAAATGGGAATCCACATGGGAATGGTGTTTCTAAATAGAATTTTTGGATATGTGAGCATTAGTTTTATACACTTGGATTGGGTTCCACTAATAGTCTTTCTAAGCACCTCAAAGTTCACTTACGTATTGGGGGAAGTCATCAATGAATGCCTCTAAGAACAAATCTTGTATATGGATAAGAGGCCACTAGGTGAAAATTTATACGTGATGTCTTATATATTAGACATGGTCATAGGCATAGTTTATGTACATAATGGAGTCCTATGGGATCCAAAAACACAAGTCACCAAGAATAATATTTGAAATTACTACTCTTTTATACACATATATTCATGTGTGAGAAACATAACCAATATCTCTAAAGAACTCTACCCTCAGGTCTAGATAGCCATACGCAACCATCCTTTACCAATAATTTCCCCTAGCATAACTTGGACACTTGAAAAAAATGTAGAAGACTACTTTCTCTATTTGGACTACATAATTATTATTGTGGTTGGCCAAAAGATATATCCTCTTTAGCTCCTAAAA
Source organism: Torreya grandis (assembly GCA_037957365.1). Taxonomy (NCBI): domain Eukaryota; kingdom Viridiplantae; phylum Streptophyta; class Pinopsida; order Cupressales; family Taxaceae; genus Torreya; species Torreya grandis. Next base: position 319,606 of record JARHVA010007409.1, read on the forward strand.
TTAATTTCAAATAAGGTAGTTTAGTTAGAAATTACATATTAAATATGGAATAACATTTATGAGGAGTTGACAAGAAACAAGAAGTCCACATTCCATGGATCCCACATCACCATTGGTGGAATGCATTATACAATTTATAGATAGTTCAAGGATTTTGACAATTCCATAATGGCATATGTATTACCTACCATTCCTCATAGATATTAGGATCCTCATGGTAAGGTCCAAATGAAAATTCATACCATTAGTCTCACTTACAAAATTGAGACAATGGATCATGATTTTATGATCTTAAATGCCAAGTATGATGAGGTTAAGGAAAGGGCCATAATTATAAGATTGAGTGAGGATTTAGTGAGAGTGATATAGGTGGAGCCATCTCTTACACTCAATGAAGCAAATTTTTGGATTCCACCTCTTAGAAGATGGAGATCCTCTAATTTTTGGAGTTGTAGGCCATCAAAACTTTTGGAAATAGAGGGACCATATTCCTAAATAGCTCAAGGCCAACCTTAAGGATAATAGTAGTTGGTAGCTAAGGCACCACTCATTGGAGCATAGGATGAAAATTTTGAGGAAGAAAAATGGCATGCCTCCACACAAGTAGAAGAGGAAATAGTTCTCCCAATTCAAGATTTCATAGTTAAACTAATAAAATTCAAGCAAGATCTAGTTGAGGAACTAACTCAAATAGGAAGAAATGCATAAAGGAAAGAACCTAGGATTATTTTTTTGGATTCCTCCAATGAAGAGGAAATAGTTTCTTCCTCAACCCCAAAATAAAGAATTATTTCCCCTTCTCATCCCTAATAGGTAATAGTCCCACAAGTATGTAGAGCCATAAAGATATATCAAAGGAAACCTAAGGGAGATAAACCACAAAGCCCTGTAACACAAGAGGTGGATGAGGAGTTATAATAGGAAAAGATATTAAGCCTAAAATCATTAAATTATAATTCACCTCTCATAGGTGAACCATCTGGTAAGGGTCCTTTACTCATAACCCCTTTGGGTATTTTCCCTTTAATGTCCTTACCTATAGTTTCTATCTCTCCTAGACTAGTGGTTTGTATGTTCATTTATCAACATGCACTTCTATAAGTTTAATTTTCATGTACCCATATATGAATCTACCCACTACTATTTCACCTACTCCACCCTGCACTAATATGGTTTTTATTCCTTAAACATCCATCCCATCAACATTAGCTTTGTCCATTCCAAGCATTGCTCAATCCATCACTCCAATTGTATCTCATTCTACCCAATTAGGTTCACTCTTGAATTCTTCCTCTCCAAACACCATAACCATAGTAGTTACTACCAATAGGTAACCTAAGAAGAAACCTATATTTATTGTCCATCTATTGCCATAATTTAGAAACATAGACTGGTCAAAAATCATGTGGCCAATAATGCCCAATCTTTTTATTGAAACTAATCCTAAGACTAAAGAACATACACAAGTGGAATCTCATACCTTAGATCCCTTAAATCCCACTCTTCTATATTAGGCTAATAAATTAAAATCCTTGGCCTCTAAGAGGCCCAATCTAAAGATAACTAAACTACCAATGGTGAGCTCACTATTTGATAAGGTTAGAACATCAGTACAATGGGTAAGGAAGAGGAAAATTAAGGATATATAGGTATTAAATTAATCATATAAGAAAGGTAAGAATTTTACTCCCTTAGCAAGAGGCAAAATATATAAAAGGGTTAATCCTCATATATTGATGACCTTAGGTCCTATATGGAGACCCACATAGAATCAATCTTTGACATACATGGAGGAAATGAAATGTTTAGACAAGAGCTCAAATAGGATTTAGAAACTCTTATAGAGTACTAACGAGTGAGTCAAGTTCCTCAAGGCATTGAGTAGGATGTGTAGAGTGTGGCACTTAGGCTATATGAGAATATTGATTTTATTTATTATTTGAGAGTTAGTTTGGATCCTCATGTAAATAACATAACTAGATTATTCAAAAGTCATAGAGAAGATGAAAATAAACTAAATTTATTAGTGTTATATACCCACAATAAGGAATTTATCCATTTGTACTTGATGATCCCATTGGAGGCATTGAATGATTTAAATTTAGCATTAATAAGAATGTAGCAGACCCAAGACTGGGTGTCTTCCTTTGAGACACTAATGAACAAGTTGGCTGAGTAAGAGAAATAGGTCAAAAAAAATTTAATAGATTTAGAATTGACTATAATTCAAGATAATAGAGGTAAGTTGGCAACTCAGGCTAAATTTGATCAAATGATTAAACAAGCCTCTAATATCTTCAAGCAGAGTCTATAAGGTTTGAGCTTAGAAGACATTAAGGCCAAATTGAGCACATCTAGGAAGAATGTGACAAAGGTGGAAGTCTTATGGGTTGGATTTAGAACCACTAAGATAAAACATGCCAAACTAATAGAGTAGGTGAGCAGGGTGACTAGGCCACACCTCTTGGATATGGACCTAGTTTGAGCAAAAAATGCTAAGGTGTATAAACACTACCAAGATTTAAATGCTAAAAAATGTGGCCCAACAAATCCAAACTACTAGTTCAACTAAAATGATTCCACCTATAGTGCCAATAACTATAGACATGTCAGTGCCACCTCATACTATAGTTCCCATGGTGATAATATTTCAATCAACTAGTGCATCTCCAAGTACTGCTCTAGTTACTATGTCATAAAACATGAGTACAACCACAATTTCGATGATAATTTTGAGATAAGTTAATCAAGAGCCAATTTAGATAAAATCTCATTTTATACATTTTGTATGTAATAGTTATAACCAAATAGTTAGGTCTTACTTGTATATATATTATAATTAACTGAATCATTTTGGTAGAATTCACATGTTGCATGACTAAGATATTTTTAAGACATAAATATGTAACCAAGACTTATATTATAGTATTTTTATATGTGAATGAAGTGTTCTAAACTAGGAGGATGAAGTGACATATTCCCTAAGATCTATATATACATGTAGAACCCTCTTTTCAAAGGGTCAAAGTTTCTAAATGAATATACATGAAGAAATCAAGGAATTGATTATCATACAACTATGTTCATTCTTTCTTCTTCTGTTTCTATGTTAATGAATTTGAAGTTTATTTATTTGTAATTGATTAAATAATTTTGATGTGTGCCAATGTTATAGATGAATCTGATTGTTATATTAATTAATGTTAGTCTTATATGTCCAAAAACTATTGAATATTAATAGATTTCATTGATTTAGATAATTAGTATAAGTTGAATTAATAATCTAAGGTGTGTAGAAGTATCTCATTTGATATAGTATGTTAGGTGTGAGCTAAATTTACCCTAGATAACTTCTTGGTTTGAGTTATAACATCTTGTATAGAGGTATGCAGTAGTATCCTTGAGAAGAACAAGCTTTAGTTAAGACCATCAAGCATCCTATATCTTACTACCTAGACTCCCAACTGTGTTTGTTTGTAAGTGTATAAATTCTAAAAATAGTAAACATCAGTTTTGAATATACCTATTTACCAAATATATAGAAATAAACTCCTTTTCAAAGACATATAACCTTATTTTATCCCTTTATTTTCTTTATTTTGAAGTTTATTTAAGATATATCCACCATAGATTAGTCTTCCACTCATAAAATTCACCTAGTGATTTATTATTTTATTATAGTCCATGCATCCACCCACAAACCTAGTTAAACAACCCACATGCTCAACCTGTTATTCCACCACCTAGTTGTTTTACCCACATACCTACAACTCATGCCTTGGATTAGAACCTAGTTACATAAAGATCTCAAAACATTAGAGGTTACCTAATTTAAAACTTCTCTAAGGTGTGCATAAAACCCACATAAATAGAAGAATAAAAATAAGGCACTAGAAGGATGACACAATTGTGTGTTTTCCCAGTAAATAGGGGGGCCATCATTATAGAGACACTTGGGATATTAACAAGGTTTGGGACCCAAGATATATTTTTGGTTTCACCATTATCAAACTCTAGGAGGCCTAGACCCATACTTGTCACCCTTGAGGTACACTGAGCCCAAACACCTTCCCCTATAAATAATGTTTGGCCTATCAATATTCTTATGGTCCAACCCTGGTTAATTGGAATCACCATTATGATCCCTAGGGACTAACATGACCTACTAAGGAATCTAGAGAAGTATTTGCCTACTTTCTCCCCCTTAAGTGGGATGATGACTGAAGGACATATCAAATCTTTTAATTCATACTTGAGATTAATGAATGTTATCCATGAGGATGTTGTATGTAGTATTTTTATATTTACTCTACAAGATTCTTCTTATGATTGGTATTTCAATTTGTAAGAAAATTCCATGACCTCATGGGATGAGTGGTAAAACACGTTCCTTGCATAATTTAGATAGGTAAATAATCCAAGTGGGGTATATCATAAATTTACCATAATGAAAAGGGAGCCTAACAAGACTTTAATCTAAGATTCTAGAAGATGTATACTTGATTGAATACTATGTATAAGATCTATGAGAATCTAAAGTTTGAGATATAAAATAACACCATGGATCCTATCATTGTAGTTTTCTTGCAAAGAGTTTCCACTACTAATGCTCTAGATTTGGCATTCCAATAAACTATTAACATCCAAAAGTACCTCAATCCATATTTTATCCATCATAATCCAGGAGGTCAAACATTCAACAATAGACTTACATCCTTGAATATAATTCCATGCGTGAACTTGAATGCTCTTGCATTTAATCAAACTTAATTCTACACTCTACCTCCCAAGGTAATGTATACAACAAATCAAAATTATGATTTATTGAACAATCATATAGAAATAAATAACTATAAGCATAATTATCACTAGGATGACACCAATGTAATAGTTTCTCAAGGTTCTAACTCCAACAAAGCTAAATTGGATTTTGTACAAAGAATGGTTTAAAAGCTAAGAAATAATTTTATAAATATATAGAAGAGGATGGAAAATATAAATAATCAAAATTATGCCTTTCCAATATACAATAGACCTTTTAATAGGCCCATTAACAATGTAGACTAGCAATAATCTAATAAGCTGCTAGAGATCAATTCATGGAAATAGCTTTGCCCAACTAGTGCAGGGTCCATAACACATCTCAACATCAAGAGTTATAATGAATAGAGTTTTTCATAGCCTTTAACATATTACATAGAGATATGATTAGATAAGATCAAATGATGAACACTTTAGATCTACCACATAAATCTAGCCCTTGTAATTTAGCTATGGTTTTTGAGACATTTATGTCCTCCTTCCCTAATGAAGATGAAAATATCCTAGAGGATAATTATGATGAAGTTTAGGTATTCCATCAGTTCAATAGGAATAATTATAATCTAAGGAACAAATATCTATTCATTACTTCTACTCCTCTTAATAATACAATTATCCCTCTAAATCTTAAGGCTGACAATAATCCTCCTCCCCTTAAAGGGAATGATCAACCACAACATAGAGAGGAACATAATAAAGGAGGATACAATATTATTAAGGATATGAAGAAAATCAAGGCCAATATTACTATTCATGAACTAGCACAAATGATAGAATAAAAGGAGCTCTTATGTAAGTCCATCATAGGCAAGTCAATTGTAGAAAAGTTTAAGACAACCAACATGAATGTTATATACAAAGTAAGATTGAAGTTCCCCTTTTATTTCTTACCATTCAAGCATTTGGAAAGAGTATACACAATTTATTAATAGATTCAAGATCTTCAGCAATGGTGATGCCAAATTCCATTTGTTAGAAGATTAGTTTAACACCAAAGCCATCTAAGAGGATTGTGTCATAGCTAGATAAAATGGTAGTGCCTATATTAGGAGAGATGAATGCTGTAATAATTTAGATTGCTTTGGAAAATAGAGTATACATGACTATAAAAATATTGGTAGTGGATATTCATGAAGGTTATGGATTATTGTTGAATAGATATTGGTAAAAAATGCTAAATAGATATGTTTTTATGGACTTTTCACATATTTGGCTACATTGGAGGGGCATAACCAACCAGATCAAGATCAATCAAGAGCCAAGGATGAAGCATCCTATTATAGAGTATAATACTACGAATGAAGAGTTTAGCTATAAATTCCCTAGTCTTGGAATATACACATTTTCCATGAAGTATGAAGTACCAAAGGAAATTCTAGGCCCTTCTAAATTATGGACCCTCTATTTTAATGGATCAAGATCTAAGTAAGGATTAGGTGTTGGTATCGAGCTAATATATCCATATGGAAAGAAATTATTGTAAAAATATAGGCTCTAATTATAATGTACCAATAATAGAGTAAAGTGCAAATCCTTGATTTTGGGATTACAAGTCACCCTTAAGAACAATGCCAAATAATTACTAGTATATGGAGATTTTGAAATTATTAACCACTTTAGAAATAAATATCAATGTAATTTTTCATATTTGAAGTACAAGAATAGATCCTAAGATTTGATTGAATCATTTAAAGATTTTAACATAGTATATTTCCCAAGAGAACATAATGGAGTTGTCGATTCACTATCCACTTTAGAAGTGAATTTGGAACTCTTATGGGAGTCAAAAATCTATAAGTTTTGCATTGAATTGGTACTATGTCCTTCATTACCAAACAACATTGAAAATTTCAAGTATTTGATGATGACCAAAAAATTATCTATTTCTTAACAAATTTAGGATAATTAAAATCTCAAATAATCAATGACAAATAAAAATCAATAGGTGCCATGAATAATTAGGTGAAGAAGGCATTATTAAATGAAAGAGAATCGCCTCACATTATGAATGGTCACCCTTGAAAGGACCTTAGATATAGATTCTCAAGACTAATAATAAAAATAGCTCAAGGTTAATGAATTTAAATTCAGTTTAGAAAATTTTGGCAATGAAAAGAATACACAATCAATATTGGCTTAAGTTGCACATATGAAGAAAGATAAAGAGTTAAGGAACTAATTATCAGGTATAATTATGTAGTTGTATGGACTTATGATGACTTAAGTATTTTCAATCCTAGAGTCATCACCTATATGATTCCACTCAAGCCTAATCATAAACCATTCAGGAAAAGGTAGAGGCTAGTTAATTCTATCTTATAACCATTAATTTATAAGGAATTACAAAATCTATTGAGTGATAGGATTGTCTTTCCTATTAGACATTCGACTTGGGTGGCCAATATAGTTCTAGTCAAGAAAAAGAGTGGTGAGGTCATACTTTATGTCAACTTTAAGAATATAAATAAAGCTTTAGATAAGGATAATTACCTTTTTCCCTCATTATATGAGGTAATACAAATTGTAAGTGGCTATAAAATGATGTCTTTCTTGGATGGAGTTTTAGGTTACAATTAGGTAATATTTAAATCAGAAGATAGGATGAAAACAAAATTTACTAAGAAGTGGGGAACATATGCGTATAAGTGAATTCCATTTGTTAAAATCAATGCTAGAGTTAATTTTTAGAGAGCAATGGATCATGCATTCTAAGGAATGATATGGAAGTGAATAATTATATATGGATGATCTCACTATTTTTTCTAACAATAGAGTTGATCATATCAACCATATCTAGTCTATTTTTGAGAGGTGTAGGAAGTTTGGGGTCTCACTTAACCCAGAGAAAGTATATGTCATTACTGAAGGAAAAATACTAGGCCACATCATTACCAAGGATGGAATCAATATTTACCTAGAATGGAATCACTATCAACCCAAACAAGAATCAAGGGATTTTAAAAATAATGTTTCCAAATAGTTAAAAAGAGCTCAAATCATTATTTGGAAAAATAAATTTCAGAAGTAAATTTATATTAGGATTTGTAGAGATTGTTAGACCCCTGAATGCAATGATCAAATAGAATGCCAAAGTAGAGTGGATGCTTGAAGCTAAGAAGTCCTTCTAAGACATAAATAAGGCTATTTTATAAACCCCAGTATTGTTAAGCCCCAAATTCACCAATGACTTTGTATTCATTCATGTCAAAACATACCTTTACTAACATGATTATGTAAAAATAAGAAGAAAGTTAACATCCTATTGCATTTATGAGAAATAACTTGAAAGATGCAGATCTTAAGTATTCCTTAATTGACAAGCAAATCTTTACTCTAATCAAAGTAGTCAAAAAATTTAGACACTACATCCTCTAGAATAAAACCATCACCATAGTACATGATTCTAATATTAAGCTCATGCTTGGATAGAATTAATTGGGAGAGTGAAGAGGTAAATGGATGGAAAAATTATGATAATTTGATATTAAAATCAAACCTACTAAGATCATTATAAGACAAGGCATCATTCAATTGATGATTAAAATGGACCCACACATCACTATTAAAGAGGTATACCAGACACAGAACTCCCAAGAATATTGGTATTTAGCTGTTATTTATCTCTTGATCACTGGAACATGCCCCAAAGAACCCAAAAGAGATAAAAAAGAGATTTAATGATCAAGGCTTCTCATTATATGACTATAAAAGGATTCATCTATAGAAAGAATTATGAAGTTATTTATCTAAGATGTGTGTCATGTGAATAAGCTTAGGAAATCTAAGAAAATATCCATCAAAATATAGGCAATGACCATCCATCTAACAATACTATAGCAAATAAAATACTCAAAATGGGATATTATTGGTTGAAGGTCTTTAAAGATGCTCATTTCCACATGAGAATGCGCCACAAAAGCTAGGTTTTATCCAAAAAAGTGGTATATATAGCAATGCTTCTAAAACTTGTAATTGAAGGTAGGTCATTCACCTAATGGGGCTTAGATTTTATCAATGTAATAAATCCAAATTCCTCAGTAGGACATAATTTTATGCTTACTGCTATAGATTATTGCACTAGATGGAATGAGGTAGTAGCCACCAAGAAATCTAAAGCCCAAGATGTGATAAGTTTTCTTAAATAACATATCATAACCAGGTTTGACACTTTGATCTCTTTGGTTTATGACAATGGGCCAGCTTTTCAATTAGCTAAGTTCACTGAGTATCATTAGCATATAATTAGATCATCCTCAAATCATTACCCACAAGGGAGAAAATTGGTTGAGTCAATCAATAAGAACCTCATATATATGATCAAGAAGTCAACTATAGATAAACTAATGGAGCAACCTCTCTTACTAAAGAATTCACTCTAGGTAGACAAGAATATGTACAAACATGCCTTAAAAGCTTTACCATATTTACTAGTATATGGGAAATAGCCAGTGTTACCAATCATACTAATATTAATGGCATATTAATTCATGCAAGAATACATGGATCCAAATGACAAAATAGAGTCAATATTGTTGGATATCATTGAAATGGAAGATTTTAGGGATAAAGCATTGCAAAGCTTCAACAAACATCAAGACATGGTCAAGAGATAGTTTGATAAAAGAGTGAAATTTAATTCATTCAAGATCTCTAACTTGGTGCTACTATGGGATAAATACCATGAGAAAAAATTAATGCATGACAAATTTACCCCACTATGGATAAGATCATATCAAATTTCAAAAAAAATAGGTAATAATGCAATTTGTTTGAAAGATATTCAAGGTAACGATCTAACATATCCAGTAAATAGATAGTGTTTAAAGCATTACTTTATGGCTACCTCATTTGAATAGGTCTTTGATTAATAATATATTTTATATTAGAGGTAGGATTAAATTATGTTTACATTATTAATTAGTTTCTTTCTTTCTATCATTTGTTCTATTAGATTATTTCATATTTTTTAGAGCACCCTTTTTTGATTTCAGTAGTTTCCCTACTTTTTAGAATAGTTTTATTTTGATTTTATGATAGTTGAATGTTGGTCAATCCTAGTATAGTCAAACATAGTTTGAGGTGTTTTGAATGTAATCTAAATCAAGGGGAAATGCATACTGTGGTTCAGATTTTTTAATTTGGGTAAGCAATGAGAGAGTTTTTCCATGAATATGTCCTGAAGATAATGATTTCATCAAGTATGTGAAAGTTGTTCCCATAGTTCTATGTAAATTTTAAAAACTCTCTTTATTCCCTTGCATTAAATAAACATAAAACATTAATACTTTTTAAAGCTAATAATCATGGACATGAGAAAGAGTTAATAGGGACATTTTGATTAAACCAAGATTTTAACTAAGACTAGCTCATTATGGTCACTTTTTCCCTCTTTTTGAAATAAAATAATTAAAAAAAGGCATAATCCAAAAATAAAAAATAAATTCAAAAAGAGATTCAAATCCTACATGATAAAATAATATAAATGCATCACACATCATGAAAAATATGAATAAAGGAGGAATAGGTGATCAAACTTATCTCTATTAGGGCTACATATGCTTGGATGGTAGTATAACAATGCTTGAACTCCCCATTTATACACCTAACACCTAATAAGAGTGAAACATATAGCTTACCCTCATGTATTTAGCTAAAAAATTGAAATAAGAGGTAAAGAAGAACACTTTTCATACATATATCCAAGGTGTAAGTAAACCTAGTATGTTGCATAGGATTATTAAGAGTCTCTTTTCATTTGTGGTTTAGTCAATTATTTTGGCATAAATTTATGGTTGATACTGGGATTGAAAAACCATGGATTCTAGGTTATTGAAAATTCTAGATTATTCACATGTGTGAGTTGCTATTTGTTGTATTCAACACACCCTATCCTATATTTTTCTTTGAAAATTGGGGACCCCCTTTTTATTTTTTAAAAATAATGAATATCTTAGAGGGATACCTATGAGTTTTTTAGGGTTATGATACTTGTAATATATATAGAAAATCATTTCTTATAATCTTAAATTATGTTGTGGTATACTTTTTCATTTGGAAACACTTATTCAAAATAACCTATTAATGAAAAAGATGGAAATAATGGCTTTATATGACATGAATTTAGATTGTTTTATTTAAGAGTATTTAGTCTTTAGCAATTTTAGTATTTAGAAGCTTTCATTTATAAATTTCTCTTTAGAAAGATTCTATGTAGAAACTTTTCCATCAGCAACATTCACTTCAAAAATATTTCATCGAAAGTATTTACTTTGACAAGTTTGGTCTTCAAAAACTTTTCATCAGTAAATTTCTTTTGGAAAGTTTCTAGATAACAACTTTTTTTCATGAAGTCTTTGGAGCTTATTCATTAGTGACTTATATATCAGTGAATTTGTTTTATAGATGTAGTATTTAGGACCTATCATTTTGGGAACTTTCATTTCATAAGGATTTTATCAATGAATTTGTTTCAAAAAGATTCTTTTTAGGAGCTTTCATTTTGAAAGGATTTTATCAGTGAATTTGTTTCAAAAAGATTCTCTTTGATAACTTTCATTTTAGAAGGATTTCATCAAAAAATTTGTTTTAGAAAGTGTATCTTTGGAAAATTTATTATCGAAGGCTTTGTATTAGAAAATTTAACTTCAAAAATTTTGTTTTAGAAACTTTTCATCATAAGGATTCCTTTAACAACTTTACTCATTGGCGACTTTGTTTCAAAAACTTTATTATAGAAACTTCAAGATAAAATATTTCAAATGAAATGTTTCTGAAGGACATTCTAAGATTTGGAGTCTTCTAGATTGAAAGAAAAGTTTGAATTATATTGATTGTATTACATAATGACACATGGAAAAGGATGAAAGGTTACACCATGGCACCCTAAATGATAAATAATCCTATGTATCATATACACTAGGATAGGGTGGTCAAATTAGAATTGAATGAAGGTGACGAGATCATAAATATTAATATTTAATGGCACATAAATTGGAAATCAAGGCAAGAAATATATTTACATCAAGCCCCTAGCTAATTTAATATCATTGTATCTTATATCTTGAGTAAACTTAAATGTTAAGCAATCACAGAAGCTCTAATTGCTACCAAAGTGATTTTTTATTTGTAAAATTTAGTTTAGTGAATATACACCATTATCAAAATCTTCAAACATATTAGTAGTCATTAAATCACCATGGAATCATCATCCAGGTCATATAAAGGAGACTTAACACTATCTATATTATCTATTAAGGATTCTATAGATTAATTAGACACTATGTTTTATGCTACTCGATTTGATGGGGATTACCTATATTACTCAACATTATGGGAAGCAGTGGAAAAATAGACTCCTTTCCACTCAAGGAATACATCATAACTAAAGATAAAAAGCTAGTAAATGACCTGATCCCTTTCAAATGTCAATCCTTATACTATATATCCATGAAGCTAGATGTTATGTCATGCATTGATCTACTATAGGGCATCTTCTTTAAAGAGATAATAATGGATGGAGGATGCATTCACTATGTTGATAACAACATAGTTGTCAAGTATATAGTGGGTGAGGCATTCAATAGGTTTTTGAGCTTACCCATTATAGATGTCAATTTTGATCTACATATTGCTATTATGTGGAAGAAGTCCAATAGTGCAGAGTAGGCATTATAGAGGTGGCTTATCCCTAGGGAAAGTTTCACTTTGAAAGAACATTTTAGGAGACCTATCCTAATCACCTAATTTAGATTGGGAATTTATGTGGGATTGGTGATACTAAACATACTTTTTATACATGCAATCATCTATTTTCAACACCTAGAGTGGGTTTCTCTATTGGACCTGCTAAGTACCTCAGAGTGCACTTACACACTAGGGAAAATCATCAATGCATGGTTCCAATAATAAGTCTTGAATAAGGATAAGAGGCCATTGGGTGGAAATTTATACATGATGTATTATATTTTAGACATGGGCATGGACATAGTATATAGACACAATGGATTCGTATGAGATCCAAACACATAAGTCATCAAGAACATGATTTTTGATTACTACTCCTTTGTGCACATATATTCAGATGTGAGAAACATAGAAAAGATAATTGAGGACCTTTAACCTTATGTTTGGATGGCCATCTACATCCAACCTTTGCCAATAATTTCCCCTAGAATAGCCTTGACACACATAAATAATGTAGGATACTACTAGCTCTATTTGGACTACATAATTACTATGGTGATTGGCCACGAGGTAGATCCTCTTCATCTCCTAAAGTTTGTTTTAGATAAGTTAGATGAGAAAGAAATTATGGATCAAATATGGAATATCATTAATGAAGAGTTGATAAGAAATAAGAAGGCCACATTTCATGGATCCCACATCACAATTGGGGAATGCAATAGATAATTCTTAGATAATTCAAGGAGGTTGACAATGTCATAAAGACATATGCATTACCTTCCCTCCATCATAGAGACTAGGATCCTCATGGTAAGGTCTAGAAGAAAAGTCATACCCTTGACCTCACTTAAAAAAATGAGCCAATAGATATTGATTTTCTATTCCTATGTGTCAAGGAGGATGAGGACATCGAGGAAAGGGCCACAACTATAGGATTGAGTGAGGACATGCTAAGAGTGATGCAATTAGAGCCATATCTTACACTTAGTGAATAAAATTTTAGGATTCCACCTCTTTAATGATGGATATCCTATGATTTTTGGATTGGTAGGCCATCATATCAACCAAAATAAGAGGGATTAGATCTTCAAATAGCACAAGGCCAACCTTGGGACCAATAATATTTGGCTGAGGCATCACTCATTACAGCATAGGATGAAAAAGATAAGGAAGAATAAATTCTTACATCCACATAATCAAAGGAGGAACCAATGCTCTGACTTCAAGCTTCCATTATCGAATTGATATAGTTAAATCAAGATCTATCTACAAATCTAAATCAAGAAGGAGGTTGTGCATAAAGGGAATAGCCAAGATTATTTTCTTATATTCCTCTAATGAAGAGGAAATAGTGGATTCTTTATCCCCAAAACTAATAATTATTCCCCATTCTCTCCCACTATAGGTAATAGTCCCATAAGTAGGCAGACTCACAAAGACCTATATAATTAAGCCTAAGGGAGACAAACCATATACCCCTCCAACACAAGAGGTAGATGAGGAAGAAATATAGTAGGTAAAGTTTTTAAGCCTAAAATAAATCAAGGCCAAGTTAGCTATGAACCATCTGATAAGGGTCCTTTACTCACTTCCCCTTTTGGTATTTTCCCTTTAATTTCCTTACTTGCATTTTCTATCTCCCCTAGACCAATGGTTTATATGTTCATTCCCAAAAAGGTAATTTCTATAGGTTTAATTTTCATTCATTCATCTATGAATCTACCCAATACCACTACACCTAATCCATCCTCCACTATTATGGTTATCATTCCTTCAACATCAATCCCATCAACATTAGATTTGTCCATTCCATCCATCACTCAAATTGTATCTCCTTCAACCCAATTGGGTTAACCTTTGCCTTCTTCCACTCTAACCACCATAACCATAGTATTTACTACCAAGAAGTAACCCAAGAAGCAACCAATCTTTTTTGTCCATCCAATTTCACAATTTAGAAACATAGACTAGTCAAAAATAATATGGTCATCAATTCCCAATACTTCCACTGAAGCTAAGCCTCAGCCTAAAGAATATGCATAAGTGTAAGCTCAACCCCTAGATCCCTCAAATTTCACTCTTATATATTGGGCTATGGAATTAAGAGGCCCAATCTGAAGAGAACTAAACTACCAATGGTAAGTTCATTGTTTGATAAGGCCACAACATTAGTATGGTGGGTAAAGAAGAGGAAAATTGAGGATAACTTGGGTAGGAAATTAATCATGGAAGAAAGGGAAGAAGTTTACTCCCTTAACAAGAGGCAAAATTGATAAAAGGTTTATTCCTGATATATTAAAGAACATAAATCCTATAGGTATACCCACATAAAAGCAATATTTACCATACATGAAGGGACCAAAATGGCTCAATAAGAGCTCAAATAAAATTTGGAAACTTTTAGAGAGCAGTAATAAGTGATTCATGTTCCTCAAGGCATTAAGTAGTATGTACAGAGTGAATCACTTAGGCTATATGAGATTATTGATTCTATCCATTATTTGAGAATTAGTTTGTCTCCTCATGTCAATAATATAACTATATTATTAAAAAGCCATATAATATGACACTAAACTAAATTTATTATTACTATATACCAACAATAAGGCATTTATCCATTTAGATTTGATGACCCCATTTGTGGCATTGAATTCTTTTAATTTAGTATTAATAATAATATAGGGGGGGGGCAAGAATGTGTGTCTTCCTCTGAGACTCTAGTTAATAAGCTGGTTAACCAAGAGAAACAAGGTAAGAAAATTTTGATAGAGTTGGAATTGACTACAATTTGAGATAATAAAGGAAAGTTGGTGTCATGTATTGCATTTGATTAAATGATTAAACAAATCACTAATATATTTAATTAGAGTCTATAAGGTTTGAGCTTAGAAGACATAGAGGAAAAATTAAGCGAAGTTAGGAAGAAGGAGATATAGCTGGAAATATTTTAGGTTGGATTTAGAGCCACCAAGATAGAACATGCTAGACTAATAGAGAAAATGATTAGGATGAATAGTACATACCTATTGTATATTAACTTAATCCAAGTATAACATGTTAAGGCATATAAATACTATTGGGGATTAGATGTTAAAAATAAGGAAACCCAACAAACACCACCTACTAGTTTGACTACATTGACTTCACCTATACCACCAACAACTACAACCACATTAG
This sequence comes from Torreya grandis, assembly GCA_037957365.1. Lineage (NCBI taxonomy): Eukaryota > Viridiplantae > Streptophyta > Pinopsida > Cupressales > Taxaceae > Torreya > Torreya grandis. The sequence continues at coordinate 335,287 of JARHVA010007409.1, forward strand.
TACCACCTCATGCAATAGTTCCCATGGTGATAATAGTTTAATCAGCTAGTGCATCTCCAAGTACTACTATAATTACTACTCATCAAGCATATGTACTAATATAGTTTTGATGATAGTTTTGATACAAGTCAAGGAAGAGCCAATTTATATAACAGCTAATTTTTTATATTTTACATGTAATAGTTATAACCAAATAGTTAAGTTCTAGTTATATATATTATAATTAACTAAATTATTTTGGTAACATGCACATGTTTCATGATATATATATATATATATATATATATATATATCAATCATGAAACATTTGCATGTTACCAAAATAATTTAGAAAATTATAATATATATATATATATGTATGTATGTATGTATATGTATATATATATATATATACATGTATATATATACATGTATATATATATATATATATACACACACATGTATATATATTATCAAGCATATGTACTAATATAGTTCTGATGATAGTTTTGATACAAGTCAAGGAGGAGCCAATTTATATAAGAACTAATTTTTTATATTTTACATGTAATAGTTATAACCAAATAGTTAGGTCCTAGTTATATATATTATAATTAACTAAATTATTTTGGTAACATGCACACATATATATATATATATATATATATATATATATATATATATATATATATATATATATATATATATATATATATATATATATATAATACATAGATATGTAACCAATCCTTATATTATAGTCATTTTATATGTAAATGAAGTGATCTAAACTTGGCGCATGAGGAGACCCATTCCCCTATATATATATATCTGTGTGTGTTTGTGTGTGTGTGGAGAGAGAGAGAGAGAGAGAGAGAGAGAGAGAGAGAGAGAGAGAGAGAGAGAGAGAGAGAGATACACACATGTATAACCCTCTTATATATATATATATATATATATATCTGTGTGTGTTTGTGTGTGTGTGGAGAGAGAGAGAGAGAGAGAGAGAGAGAGAGAGAGAGAGAGAGAGAGAGAGAGAGAGAGAGAGAGAGATACACACATGTATAACCCTCTTTTCAAAGGTTTAATTTTTGAATGAATATACAAGAATAAATTAAGGAATTGATTGTCATGCAACTGTGTTTGTTATTTCTTCTTCCCTTTATATGTTAATGAATTTGAAGTTTTTTGGTTTGTAATTGATTCAATAATTCTAATGTGCGTCAATTATATAGATGAATCTAACTATTATATTAGTGAATGTTAGTCTTAGACGTGTAAAAAATATTAAATGTTGATAGATTTCATTGGTTTACATAGTTAAGATAAGTTGAATTAATAATCTAAGGTGTGTAGAAGTATCTCATTTAGAGAGAGAGAGAGAGAGAGAAAGAGAGAGAGAGAGAGAGAGAGAGAGAGAGAGAGAGAGAGAGAGAGAGATACACACATGTATAACCCTCTTTTCAAAGGTTTAGTTTTTGAATGAATATACAAGAAGAAATTAAGGAATTGATTGTCATGCAACTGTGTTTGTTATTTCTTCTTCCCTTTATATGTTAATGAATTTGAAGTTTCTTTGTTTTGAATTGATTCAATAATTCTAATGTGTGTCAATTATACAGATGAATCTAACTATTATATTAATGAATGTTAGTCTTAGATGTGTAAAAAATATTAAATGTTGATATATTTCATTGGTTTATACAGTTAATATAAGTTGAATTAATAACCTAAGGTGTGTAGAAGTATCTCATTTGATAGATTATTTTAAGTGTGAGATATACCTACCTTGAATAACTTTTTGGTCCAAGTTGTAACCTCTTGATAAAGGTATGTAGTAATAGCCTTGAGAAGAGAAACCTTTAGTTGAGACCATCAACCATCCTATATCTGACTACCTATATTCCTATCTATGTTTGTTCATGAGTGTGAAAAACATGTATATAACAAACACATGTTCTTGAGATAGTTTTCCACTAAAAAGACAATAAGAAACTCCTTTTCAAAGACATAAAACCATCTTATATGCCTTACCCTTCCATATTTTGAAGTTTTTTTGATATCTACCCACCATAGATTAGTTTCCACCCATCCAACTCACCTAGTGATTTAACATTTTATTAAAATCCATGAATCTTCCCATAAACCTAGTTAAACAACCCACATGCTCAACTTGACATTCCACCACCCAATTATTTTGACCACATACCATCAACTCATGCCCTGAGTGGAACTTAGTTACATAGAGATCTCAAAATGTTAGAGGTTACCTCATTTAACACATTTCTAAGGTGTGCATAAAAACCACATCAATAGGACTTTAGGTTTAGTGAATATTTAATCATGATGTTTAGGTAAGTTGTTGGGATACTATTTTTGTGATGTTGTTTGCATGGTGTACCCTACCAAAACTTGATGTGTCTTTAGAAAAGGTGTCTTAGGGTTAACCATGAGAAAAATTAACTTCTATACATGTGAAATAAGTTTGTGGCATTACTTAGTAGATATCAATGTGACTTTCATCATTAGCACTAACTCAAAGAGGATGAATAGGTAATATTGTGTGTGAATAGTATAATGATGTGTATTGGCTTGAGATGTAGTTTCTAGACATATAAATGCATCTTCTCAACAAGATGTCATATACCTAAATATGTAAGATGTAACAATTAATAGTGTCCTCCATAGGATTGAATTTATATTGGAAGGTGCATTATCTTGAAACCTATACATATTTCCTATAATGAAGTCACCCCAATGAGTATGACTTGGGATACATGGTAGTGGAGAGGCCAAGGTGTTATGATAAGGGTTAAAAAATTAAGGATGTAATTTTTTATAATAACATTAAGAGGATGACCATTCACCTAGAAATTAGTGTGGAAGATGTGTTTGTGCTCCTTAGATATGTTTATCAAAGTGGTTTTAATGATTAAATAAGTTGCATCTAGATTAGTGTTATATGATGGCATTGGATTTAATGTAGAATATGAAATTAAGGATTGTTATGTGTGGTATTTGGATTCATCATGGGTGTGTAACCTATGAAAATGGTACAAATTATAAATAAAATTATTAATGCATTTTTCTAGAGTATAAGGTGCATGAGCCTTAAAGTTATGTCTAGTCTTCTTAGACTACTCTTCCTTGATATAAGTGCTCTAGTTATACATAGAATGATTCCATGAGAAATTATACATGGGTTGCCTCTTGTGTGTGGAATTGAATGAATATATGAGACACTACTTAATCCTTTCCTTGGATTGAATCTTTATAGAATTGGAATAGGCTTGCCCTAGAGTGTTAGAAGTTAATAATTCCATCTTTGCATAAATATAAGGTGATATTATATTATATTAATTCAACACCTTATGTTTTTAATTACACATTATCGTATAGGAACATTGAGTAGTGTTGGTGAAATTTTATAACTTGATGTATGCGTCCTCAAAGTTATGAAGAGGATAATACTCCTTTAATATATTGAAAAATATCTTCCAATACTCTATTGTAATACACTCTTGTGAATGCTACATTGTTAGGTTTTCTCACCAATGAACAATTATAATATACTTATTGAACATTGTGAAATTGATAATTTTAGCATCTATGAAGGAATTGACTAAAAAATATGCCTCAAGCTATCAAATATAGGCGTCCAATACTATGGTATCAATTTTAACTTTGAATGGATGAATGTCAATATTTAATTTCAATGTTAAGGGGATTTAATAATGATAACATAATTGAGCATATTGTTAAGGAGGTTTATAAAGTGGTAGGTTGGGTTGTATCATAAAATTAGGGAATTAGCCAAATTGTTTGGTGCACTCTACCTCCAATGTGTTGGAAATGAGTCTTTGAACATTTAAACCTACTTTAAATTGATTTTGGGCATTAAATTTATTATTTTTTATATAATATTCGTATGGATACTATAAAATAGATACTGATATGAATTATTTCACCCATTTTTCTCACATGTTTAAAAGCATATAAAATAATTATCCTCTAATACCAATGATTCACATTACAGGGGCTAAGGACTAGGAATGTGGGGAAATATACAAGTTAGATATAACTCAGTTATTTTGAATCAATGCATGCATACTAATTTAGGAAAAACATTCAAAATAAATTCAAATGAAGTAGACGTATTTTATTGCATAAATTAAACTTATATTCAATACGAAGAAATAGGGAAATGGTAAAATGTGACATAGTGAGTGCATGACTGAGTAGATATATAGAGGATGTTATCTACCATTATAAATATGAAAGGCATCAAATATTATAAAAATGTATATATTACATATTTATACATATAATACAGAAAGAATTTACAATAACTACTAATTACGAAGGAGATAATTATGAGTTGTGACATCTTCCCTACTGAGTAATGGTTGGTCTTGCAGGTATGTGGTGGTGAGATGCTGACATGTTCTAGGTTATAAATAACCACTTGGAAATCCGCACAGTCTAATAATGCTAACATGTAGTAGTACTAGGATACGTAAAGTTTATGTGTGCGTAAAGGATAATGTACTTGGTGTGGAAGCATGTATATAGGACTATGATCAAGTGTGAGTGAGGTAAGTAAGAATATAAGAAACAAAAAGTTTGCAACATGAGAATATGAGTGAATGTGATAATGATGCTCAAAACTAGGAAAAAGCACAAGTGTGTTGCATGATCATGTGAGAAATAATCCAAAGTGATATGTGCATATATTATGTAGGAATTCATAGGGTAAGTTTACATGGAAATGGAAATATGCACAAATCATAATTGATGTGAAACATTCATGAGAGAATAACCTACACTTTATTTATATTGAACCCACAACATTATTACATTTCCCATTTAATCAACTTATTTATACTTCATCCTCCCACATCCCTCTTGATGTAAAAATACTTATGCCAATATTGATAAAATCTGAGGGAACAAGCTAAGGATCTAGACACTTATAGCTTCAATAAACACACTTCTACTATACTATTTTCATTTGATAGGTTAGGAGGAATATATTTGTTTTGTTATTTTTTTATGTTAACTTTATATTTATAAAAGGTTTGGAAGTAAATAAATTTGTTATCATAATCAATTAATTTCTATTTCATGCCCATCACATGTCTACACTTCTTTAATTTATTGTAATTTATAAGCATTCATAGTGTTTGTTTGAGATAGTTGATTATGTACATTTTATGTAAAATAAATCTCCCTGATAGTTCTTCCTTTCTTATTCCATCCATAAGTCTCTTAAAAAATATATTCATTGTTTATTTTTATGTTTAAAGGAGTTATCTATTCCAAATATTACATGTTGTTTTACATTTTTTTAAAGGGAAAATCTATCTCTTTCTTGTTGTAGGAAAAATCATCCTTTTCTTTCCTTCTTTTTCCATTTACATAAAGACCTGCTATGTTTTCTATTTTACATCATAAATATAAAATATAAAATATAAAAAATCCCCTCTCCCCTTTATAAATTTTATTTTCAGCCCCACATTATTTATTCATAAAAAGGTGAATTAAGTTAGCTTAGTTTTTTAGTTTCAGCTCTTCATTTTCAACATGCATATATATATATATATATATATATATATATATATATATATATATATATATATATATATATATATATATATATATATATATATATATATGTATGTATGTATGTATGTATGTCAAAGCATTTAAACTAGTTTCATTTTCAACGTTTCATGAATTTGAGATCCAAAAATACAAAAGAGGAAAACCATTTAGATAATTTGATTTTATGTTTTATATTGAAAACTTTAAATTAGAAAAAATTAAAAGATATTTGATCAAATTCCCTTTTTTAGATTTGCATTTTACTTAGTAAAGGGGAAAAGATACTAGTTTATTATTTATTTCCAACATTATCTTTTCACCTAATCCATCATTTACATGCATAGACATAAAATAGATAAAAATATTCTAAAACTAGTCATTTGCATTTGTGATCTAGGAATTTGACTCAAGAGAGTGTTAGCATGGTGTTAGTTCCAAAATGAAAACAAAACGAAATAAACACACTAATAACATAACATCTCTAGGCCTAGACACTAGGGATATCTTAGTTAATAAAGAAAACGATAAAGACAAATAAAAAGCAAGGAATAGACACATAATAATTCCTTCACCTTCCTTAGATGATCCGATTGCTTTTTTAGTGGTGGCTTACTTGATTTTGTGCTTATGAATTCCTTGGTAATAGAAGCCTAGACACCTCCATCTCTCTTTGGCACCTTTGGCTTGGCTTGGAATCAATTTGGTATGGTAACACTAGTTGCAATGACTTCTTGAAGATATTTATGTACTATAACTTTGCACCAAAATATCTTAGAAATGATGTTGTGAGGCCTCTTATTTATAGATTTTTGGATTTGATTAGAATCAACCTCAACTATCCATCTCAAGATTGAGATGTGTGGTTGAGGATTAATTCAATTTTTGGAATTAATTTTGTAATTATCCTCATCATGACATTGGAAGAAGGGGAAACTAGGAGGTATGGAGGGCATCATGGAAGGCATTGATGAGGCATTAAGGGCATGGATCTTAATATTTGTGGCATTTATGGCCTAGGGATGTCTTCCCAAGAAATGAGGTCACTTGATGATGCAAGTATTCAATATTCATTACCAAAAATAAGTTTTCAACAAGTTTCCATGGAATTATTGATTAGGCCTTGATTTGGGTTAATTATCTCTTAAGCATGTTTAAGCACTTTGTGCACAAATTACTCAAATTGATTAGAATGCCTTGTTATTGGTCTTAAATTTGACTGGATTGGAATTGGAAGGCACTGTCAAATGCATTGGAACTGTATAACCATTTAGAATGTTACCAACAACAAATAACAAAGGCACACATATTATGCAAAATATTTGATAGGAAAGAGCAATCCAAAGTACCTAGGTGCAAAATTGACATTTTAACTTGAAATGATCTGATCAAATTTATCTAGCCCATAAATTTCATTACCCCATATAAGGACACCCTAGCCAAAATTGGCACTTTAATATGTTAGTTTCACATCATTTATCATGTTTTAGTGTTTTTAGGCCAAATTGTGCATTTTGGGTGGAAATTGGTCAAAATCCTGATTGGAGGTTATTGATGGCCATATTTAGGTGTATACAACATTCATAGTAGAAAAATATTTTTTCTTCATATAATATTGATAATTAAGAAACATTAGTTAATGAAAACCTTTCACTCCAAACATTCATAAAATAAAAGACAAAAAATAACATGAACGTTAAAATTTGCTAATCTCTCCAACACCCTTTGATGAGGTTATCATAATAAGCATACCCACATAGGGTAGGATTATTCCCATCTATTTTCATTCCTATTTCAATGGATAACATTCAAATCAACATAGACTTTGAGCTCTTGTTAGAGTCTTTTTCTCAAGGCCATTACAAAATTTGATCATTAGTCAACTACAAGCTTTAGATGAACAAAAAAGATTATTTTAAACTCAACTAGCTAGGTAGATTCATATATTAGATCACTAGATAATAAATCTCTAAATCTAATTTGACATTTTTATCCTTAGGTTTAGCCTTGTCCAATTTCATTTTCTTCATAGATGACATTACTAGGACAAGAAAAACCCAATCATGTTGATCAAATCCTACAAGTTATTTAACCAATTTTATTCAGATTTGATCATATTAACATAAATTATGTATTAATCTATCTTTTTTATTTATAGTTAGACTATCATATGTACCTCATCCTCATATAACTTTATTCCCTTTACAATCATTATGAAGTAATTAAACAACATTGGTATAGATAAACGCACCCTTTGAGATAATTAGTTAGTAATCTAATTTTGGGATCTCAATAAAATTAATTACCTTATCATATCCAATGAGCTCAAAATAATCAACTAAGTCAACAAGATCATCCCATTAATAAAGGTTAGCCTCGTATACATAACCAACCAAATCACTAGTTTAATTTGATTTATTATTGCATCAACTATCTCAACCTGACCCTAAGAGGTTGAGTATGTAATATTAACATATATTTTTTCATGCATATATAACATTAGTAAAAAATAAAATACTTGACATAAACCATCATACTAGTACCAAAAAATATTCTCACTTGAGGTGCACAACTAGTTATTTCCTAGTACCTCAAACTATGAATCATGACAATTACAAAGATTGCATACATATTCACATTTGTAATACACCCATGAATAATATATGACAAATATTTGTGATCATAAACAAGTATCAACTATGATCATGTAATAACATATCAAAAAATAACACATCACACATGCAATATTTTAGAGCTCATTTAATACCACATCATGTAATTACATCAAGTCAATCCCTGGTCATGGTGGGAAAGGGGTAAAATAAACACACCAATACTATTTATTTCCTATAATGAATCTCCATTACCTATATATAATAATATAAGGGATACATTATCTCCCTTTCTCATGTGTAGAGTGAATTTAATATACATACATGACCCACCAACTTACTATAAATAATCTCAACTAACTAACCTACTCATACCCAAATCCTTAATTTCATAACACATTCCCAAGGTATAAATTCATGTATGTGCACCTACCTAACCACATGTGCACATATAGTGCCACTAATACATAAATGATACATAAGACATATATATTTGGTGCACTACCCTAGGTACATGACCCATATTATATAAGGTACCAATGCTATTTTTAAAATAATTCATCAATGCACTATCATAATACCTTAATATTCCTAGGTATGGAATATGTAACTAACATAATCCCACTTCAATCTTATATTCCATACCCAAAACACTTGGATAGTCAACCTAAAACTCTATCAATCATAATGTTGCTATAGAAGCCTACACATACATCATCATATCTTTCAAATCACCATTAAAAATACCCTATTGAGCTTACCTATACATTTCCTTATACCTCAACATATATTTGTAATACCTCCTAACTATGAAGTTATATGAATCTTCAAAATTGCCATGTGTTTGGACCATAGGGAATGTGTCACTAGTCACCTATACCATATATACTACATTAATTGCATGTGATTCCTTACCTTTTATTTTTTTTAAAATTTATTTAAACTTGAATCAACCAATATATTCAATTTTTCATGCACTCTATTATCTCAATTTATCAGATTGAGATTAGTATACAAGGGAAAGTAAAGCTGGTCTACAAATCAATATTCTCTCAAAGAAGATAAATCACACTTACCCTTTCACTTGTTGGTACATTCAGACAATCGAGGTCATGACCAAGATATATTTTCTAGACCTAACCAAGGGGTCCCTTATCATAATAATATCACTAAAGAGGATTCTAAATCCTTTAGTAAAGTAAAATGTGATAACCCTATCTAGGTACTATGTTTTCTTATTCACAAAGTAAAGTAAAATATAACCTAGTGCTCACCAAAGCTTATATCATAAAATGAGGGTAATAAACATAAAATTAAACATGCATATAAGATCTATACTCAAGTTAATGTAAAATAAATCCTAATGTATAGAGAGAGAAGTATATAAGATAACAAAAGTAGATCTATCTACTTCAACAAGGAGGAGAAAGAGTTATGAATACTTACCTTTGAATACAAGCATGTCGAGCCTTAATCTCTCCCTTTGCCAACGTGTTTTGAAAGAGGTAGTTGTGGTTTGTAAGGATAAAAAAGATAGGTTAGGTCTAGGCTACAAAACTTCTCATATACATCTAAAAGACTTATAAACAAGATAATATTCATATCTCCAAGTGTAGTATTGAAACCCTAAACAATCATCCTTAAGTATAATTGTGGATAAGTAGATGCAAAAATAATGATTTACTTCTTTTTCTCCCTATAAAATGGTATAAATGGATGTGTATATATAGCTGGATCTACCCCTAAACCCTTCTAAATTTTTATCAGATAGAGTCATCCTAATCAACCTTGTATCATTAATTAATAAAATTAGTTAAGTCCTAGAGTAGATGGACCGAGGCCAACCTAATCTCAAAACATGCTCATATATCTTAAGTATAAGGTTTTCCCATGTTAGATTTGTTTAATAATTGTCAAAAATATTTTTTGGCTTAGATAAGGTTTGTTTAAGGTGGAAAATTACTTGGAGGAGCATGTAAGGGAGGTGTAAAATCTTAGGTAACTATATAGGATAGGTTTATGTTGGTTTCAAGTGGTGGTATAAGGGAAAAAAATATTGAAAAGCACTAATGGTCTACCCACCCCTTTACTAGTGCACCCTTTAAGGCATGCAAATAGATATTTAAGGCATGCACATAGATAAATTGAGACTTAAAAGGTGTTAGCAAGAGATAAATCATCAATAATTGATAAAGTTTGAAAATATTATGTGTATACATATGCCCCACTCAAAGCTCATCACGTGTTATGGAGGTGTAAGATGAGATGGTGCTTTAGAAAAAGAACATAGCAAAATACAATATTGAATCTAATAAATCACATTAACAAGTGAATAAAATAAATGAAATGGTAGAATTAAAAAATAGATACCTTTACCTACCTTAGTGTTGTAAAATAGGAAGGAAGTGAGATAAATGTGAAGATGTCCAATGTAGGTAACATTAGGTGAACCTATAAAAATAGGCAAAAATTCAATTTAATTGAAAAATATACATGGAATATGTGAACATATTCTCTACAATGTCAAGATTCCAAAATATCTTGTGGTTAATAAAAATATCTAGTAGAAACAAAATTATTGTCAAAAAATGGAATTTGATTGTAAATAATTTTTAATAGTAAATATAAATAAGGTTAAAATTAATTCATTTTTTTTTTAATATTATAATAAAATATTACTTTGGGAGACCCAGTTTGAGCCCAAAGAGTGATCATGGTGGGGAGATGACAACTTCGATGTGGAGGATGCCTAGCAGCCATGACAAGTACAACTCAAGTAAGTGAAGCATTAATTTAATTTTTTTGAGTAATTATAATTAAAATTAAGCTAAAATATAAAATTAGATGTTAGGCAAATTGTATATACTAAAAATGAATCTAAGAAAATTTTAGGTAGATTAGGGGTAGAATATGGTACTAGGTAAGAAAATATTAGACCAATAAATGACTAAGGCATTTATGATAAATGGTCAAAAAGTCACTACAAACTAAGAATAGAGTCATCCCCGTCAACTCAATTTGTAAGGTGATAGAAATTTAAGAGGTTAACTACATAGCAATGGGCCAATGTATTATAACTGAAGGTGGCCAATTACATAACAAAGGGTCAATTTAGTTAAAAAGAGATAAATGGCTAACATAGTAACTTCTAGCCAATGTAGTATGTAATATGTGGCCAATATAGTTTGTTAAATAAGGTTGAATATGAGGTAGAGGTTTGATATAGTATGTAAAAAATAGGAAAGGGTAGAATTAGTACTAAACAGACTGATTATGTCTATAAAAATGGGTTGCTAGTGTAATAAAAGGTTGATGTAGCATGGTAAATATGTGATAGGGCTGATTTAGTATCAAATAGGCTGATGTGTAGGAAAAAGGTGATAAATAGAAATATATGATAAATAAGTTGATGAAATATTTAATTCATAGTTTTTTGAGAATATTCAGGAATGTATTTATTATTATGACATTAAGATCTCATACACTCACTATTATTTGATATTTTCTAGATATGATGGAGATTTTTGTGACTAGTTGATATATATTGACTACCAAATTTATTAGTGTTTTTCAGACATAAATCATGCTTGGTTAGTTGGCTTGGGTTTTAGAGGCATCATGGAGATGAGTTTAATCATAATAAGTGTTCATCTCATTATCATGTTCTTAGGAGCATGGGAATAGTTAAGTAATAATTTATTATAGGAGGTGGAGGGGACATTATAGAGGTGGTTATCTCCTTATAGGATGCCCATGCCTTGGTTAAACTTCTCATCATTAAGATATTAGTGATATGTGATACATTGGAGGTAGAGGATGATAATATGATCCTTAACCAAGTGGATGATAATCTTAGATAGGATATATCCTAATTTACATGTTATCTTGTTTGATGTTTATATCATGGCCATTTTGAATGTCTGTAAGGCCTTGATAGGGATTGTGACATCATATATTCTATGTGATAAGCTGGATGGGAAGGTACCATTATATCTAATAGCCTTGTATTATTTTATCTTGGAGAAATGTGTATTTTATGATATTGGTTCCATAATTTGGGTATAAATCAAGCATGATATTTATGGGATATTGACTTAGGGATAGAAGATGATAGGCCCTATCATTCTACTGAGTGTGTGGATCTATGTGATATTTCCTATATACTTAATGGCTGGGATACACCATGTAGTTTATGATAGGTTGCCTTAGGTTACATAGTTGAGGTAGGACCATGTAGCACAAGTCATGTCCCACATTTTTAACTTTGCAAACTTTTACATAAGGGAAAATAGTATGGCAGCCATAAACTAACATTTTTACCATATGGCTGATTTTGGCCACTGTTGTTACTAGTTTGGTGTATGTTCATACCATGGGCCACTATAATTCATAGATGGAGCCACATCTAGTGGATTGTGTACCCAAATATTTTGGCATACCACTTCCAATGGGCCTTTTAGTAGTTCATACTTATTGGACACAACATGCTAGAGAGATGAGATGAAGAAGAGGCATTGTGGTACTGGTCAAGATACCTTTGATCAGGCCTCAATGCAAAAGACCATGGATTGGTCAAGAATGATAGTAATAGTTAGAGATGATTTGAGGAAATTATTCAATCAATGGAGATTAAATATATGTAATAGTGGGGTCTAGACCATAATAGTGATGATATCTACCCTCATGATCTCATTAGATATGGAGACACCATCGACAAGAGGAAACATAGGCATTGACAGTCACATAGGGTGATCCTAAAACAACTATAACACATAATTAGATGATAGAGAGACTACTAAAGAGTGTATAATTTAGTCACTCCCAATTTTAAACTTGTGTGGATTTAGCTGATAAAGGAGGTGCTCAGTGGGAGAGCAGATGGGGAGACCTTGGTCATCAATATTGGCACTAGTGAGAAATAATTTGATTTGATCTATGTTTTTTACATAGATCACTATTTACACCACTTTTTATGATATATAGATGGTTTGAGATATATATAAATGATACCTTATGTATATTTGGTTTTTGGTTTTGAAGATACTATTATAAAGGAGATTAGATGGGGATCTTTGATTATGGCTTTGCACCATGATATTTTGGATGGGGTGTTATCTCATTATTATCCTTCTACTTTAGTATATCTTATTTTACCATATACCCAAGGTCATGATAGTTATTTTATACTAGTGAAAGAGGTTATTCAATATTTTTAGGCATGAGGAAATGGTTCATATACACCTATAGGGATATGATAGGAAGAGGCAGGAGCCTAATAGGCCTTGGCACAAGATCAAGCTACTCATATGGTTATCATTATATAGTTTGGACAAATATATGCCTAGGTATCTAATCTATAGGGTCAACTAGATGGCTTGAAATCCTAGACTACCTCCTTATAGTGCACTATTTAGAGAGGTTAGTCATAGGCATCCATGGTTAGCATTCCTAGGTCAAATGATAGGCATGATAGAGCACAACCTTAGAACTATATCTATTTTATTATTTAATTTTATTATATCAAAATCATGATACAAACACACACACACTAAATTAAAAAAAAATAAAATTTATATTATGTCACGTTGGGGAGTATGAAATTTTTTTATAAAATAGAAGACATGAAAACCAATGGTATAAAAATAAATAAACAATAAATTCAATCAATCATACTAAATCAAGGTGGGAAGTATGAAAAGAGAAAAAAATGTAAGGGTAAATAAAAAATTAAACTAAATAAAGATGGGAAGTATGGGAAATTTAATAAAATGGTATTAAACATACATGCAATCAGAAAATAAGAAGATAAAAGTGAAGTATTTATGAAGTAACCATAAAACATAGTGAATCAAGATGGGAATTATGTTAATGATGTGTAAATAATAATTTAACACAAATTATCTCAAATTTAAAGCATGTAATTTTATTGTGAATTGGTTATAATATGAACTATGTATTGGAATATTTTGTGAGAAGGGCCTACTCTTATCCATAGTATTACACTATAACTCACAAAGGGAAACCAATGAGATGGAAACATGTGAAAATAATTAAAATGATGTTTTAAGTGGTGATTTATGAATAGATCCTAGTCTTATCCATGGTCTTACACTGCAACACACAAGGTGAAAACTAATGAGGTGGATGGTAATAAGGGTAAAAATAAGGAAATGTTTTATTGTGGTAATTTGTGAGGAGAGCCTGGTCTTATCGATGGTCATACATTGCATCTCATTTATGGAAACCCTATGGGGAATGATAATTTAACAAAACAATATTCCTCAAGGGGAAATACTAGGATTTTTGTAAATAAATATTTAATTTAAAAAAAATCATGACATATGCATCTATGAGAAAACCTTAGGAAACATGAGGCATACTAGGTATAAAGGAGAAACATTGGGAGTCTAGTGACCATGAAAATACAATAGATACCTGCTCATAATAAGCCCAAAAATGTATAGGAAAATAGGTGAGACACTAATATCAACTCATGAATTTTATATGAATAAGAAATTAAAATAGACTTACCTTCCCACAACATGTTTCACATTCTTCAAGACCTCTTACAAAGCTGTCGATCTACTGTAAATATTGGGTACTTGTGTGATAAAGTAGGTATCACTTATATATTTTTGTTGTTCTCATATCCCAATCTACTAACCTACCACACCCCAATGGACTTTAGCTTTATCATGAGGACAAATTTTGATTTTGAGCTTTGATTAAGAATAGGAGATGTGCTATGAATCATATATTTTGGTGTGATTAGACTATTAAATTATATGTTTCCTTTTTAATAATTTCCTTTTATTTAAATGATTTGGATTTTAACTTTTTTATGGATTTTATGATTCCTCCTACATGAAAATTTGGAATAACCTATATGAGTGATAAAAGTGATACACACAAATGAGCTTTAAACTTTGGTTTAAAGGATAATAAGTAACCAACTATATGACTAAATAAACACTTAAAATCAATTATGAATTATTATTTAATCTAATGTTTCAATCATATGTATGATTAGTACATGAAAGGAAGATGAGGGAAGAAATGAGATCTAAATTAGATTGGTAAATGGTAGTAGTAAAATGATAAGTCTTGTTTGTTTGCTGATCATATGATAGAGATAGAATATAAAAGGGATCATTGTTTTATAACAAAGACACAATAATAATTATCTAATTTTTT
The DNA here is from genome assembly GCA_037957365.1 of Torreya grandis. NCBI lineage: Eukaryota > Viridiplantae > Streptophyta > Pinopsida > Cupressales > Taxaceae > Torreya > Torreya grandis. Next base: position 350,673 of record JARHVA010007409.1, read on the forward strand.
ATTGTAATAAAATAGAAAAAAATCATTTTAAAATAAAATAAAATAATCCATGAAAAAAGTTAATTCATAAACATAAGTTTGCATTCATAAAATGAATGACAAGAAGCCATTAAAAAAGATGAAAGATTATTAAACCATATAAAACACATAAAGTATAATATAATGATCCATGTAAAATAGATAAGTGAAATTTAATTTGAAATGTAGTCAAGTGTATAAGAGATATAAAAAATGGATCATAAATCTAATCCAAATCATAAAATAGAACAATGTGTAGGATCACCATTGAATATTCACAAATACTAATATATTGATAGTATATATTATCCATAACATCCAAAACATCTCTATAAAGTTAAATGCTGATGCTAACCAAAGTGTCATCAATCTTCATGGAAAGTTGTGAAAATAATTCCTTCTAAATTATCTCAACTAAAAAGGTAGGTGTAGTTGATGAAGATTAATTCTCATGTGGGATATCATGAATAGGATACTCAAGGAAAGGAATTGATGTATCGATTGGAATAGTATTTGTAAGAGGAAAAAGAGGTGAAACTTGTAGAGAAGGAGCCTTATTATGTGGGTGACTAGTAGGAGGAATGATTGGTGCTAGTGTCAACTATGGGAAATCACAAAGATTCTACTAGATCACTCAACATCAATTGGTATGATGTGCAATACATTAGTTCCAAGGACAATATACTTCCACGTATTTAGGGATATACTTTGGTAATAACTTAGGAGGAGGTATGGCTTTATCTTTGGATAAGTAGTAGCTAGGTACAATATGTTGATGTATTGCATAAATTTTTGGCAATGGGTAGAAAAGTGTTTATTTGTCTTATGAAATGAATAAATACATTTATTAATAGATTATGGAAATCTACTTGTAGAAGGTGTGGAAGGAGAAGCTTGGGGTGGCTAATATAAATGGAAATATTTTCTTCAATGACAAAAAAAATTGTGAATATTGTAATAAATATCTTATTCCCATTATGTGGGCAATGGATCAAGCTATGTTAAGGGAGCAGGGTAATCACCAAATAAGGGTGGGCATATAATAGAAACTAGACTATGATCATTAGTATGTAAAGTTGGCTATGTAATAGGTTTAACTATAGTGGCTAACATATCTAGAGAAACTAGTCTATAAGGGTCATAGTATTTGGAAAAGTGATAAGGTCATGTCATGGCATGATTCATAAGCACACTCCTAAGGGGATATCTTATGACTAGAGATGTACCATGTGAGTGATCATTCTCTACACTATAAGAAATAGTAGAAACACTGATATGTACTATAAAGGAAAGAATGTTAAAATAATAATGAAAATAATAAAATAAATAAGAATAACATCAAATAATTTCAATGTTATTAGCATGGACAAATTTGAATAAAAATGGGTCATCTAAAGCATAACCATAATCATAGTTGGGTATACGCAAGTTGATGATACACATAGGAATACATTTATCATTAGAGGAAGTGTGATAGATAGAGTGTCTATTTTTGGATAAGATGATAGGTATGTCATCATAATGTGGCTGACAGGATCAAGGTTGTGGAGAAGGAGGAAGTTGGGAAATTATGTGAAGGGAAAGATCAAAGGTTTTGATATTGAGTCTTATCACATTTGGTTCATCATAATTAGAGTCTAAGAGGTTTGGTGGAATGTTCCTAATTAATTTAGGGTGACCATTATAACCTCGAGTGTATTTGACTAGATATTTGAAGACTTGGGATTCTTGAAATGGGACACTAGGTAGTGGTTCAAGTGTAGGTATTTTAAAAACAACATGTTCTTGAAATTATTTGAAATTCTAAGGGTTCATGTATATTTGAATCTTATATATAGCTCTATTGTGAGTAAATTTAATGCATTGGCATGAATATGAGGCAACTACTCTCATAAGATGAGTCCAAGGTCGATTGAGTAAGATGTAAGAAAGTGGAAAGTTAAGGATCATAACTTTCACATAGATGGTGATAGGAGGAATAGTGATGGGAATATAAACATAACCTAGGGGAGGCATTTTCCTTATATCATATCCTTGACATGTACTATGTGTAGATTTGAGGTTACATTTTAATTATCCAAGTGTCTTAGTGAAGTCTAAGGAGGAAACATAAGTGTTTGAACCTTCATCAATTAAGGAATAATTAGCTTGGATATTGTAAATTTGGATTCTACTAAAAAAAGGAGGATCATCTGCATGAAGTATTATCTCATTAGGAATCATGGAAGTGATAGGGAAATTAAGTGAGAGATAAGTGTCCAATATTTCATCAATATGGATTAATGAACATCTCTTCACATTGTTGAAGTATACTAACTTTAGATCCAAATAAGGTAGCTTCACATCTTATAGGAGGAGAATGAATAATGTTCATTTCAAAAAATAATTGAATTAGGTAATGAAGATGATAGGGAGAATATCTCATTAGTTCTAAAAAAGGTATTTGAGATGGGATATGAGAAATTTATGCAATGGGATCCCATTCATCATAACCTGTGGGATTATTGTTGGATATAGGTGTATAGTGTTATAAGAGATCATGGGAAGGAGGTTTGGAGGTAAAATTGAATTTTTGTGGATTGGGTATGGTTCATTTAGATTAATTAAAAAAGGTTTGAGTTACTTTAATTGATGTGGTGGTTGGTTGAAGTATTTCATATGGCTAGATAGAAGAAATACTATTAGAAGTTTGGGGTATGTTGTCTTATTATGTGAATGTTGGGGGAAGAGTAGAAATGGTATGAGAGGTGTAATTCAATTATGTGGTTAGAGTTTATGATTTTATGGGTATAGGCTCCTCTTAACCTAATTATATTAGATGGGATGGGGAAGTGTCTTGAATGACATGGAATGGTTGAGAGGTGTGATGCATAGCTATTAGATTTGAGTCAATAAATTCAACTACTCTTCTCATTTTAGTCATATTAACCATGTTTTCATCATTAAGGTATATAATAATTTCAATCTTGTTAGTAGTATGAGTAGTTTTTTTTATGCTATCTTAGTGGTTAGGAAGAGGATCTTTATAGATAGAGAGATGAGTATTAGCTTGGTTTTAATATTGGTTTTTATTTTCCATTTCATGAGATTTAAAACCTATGTTATAAGATCATTGAAACTTTAAAATAAGGGTTTCATGATCAAAGTTAGGACAAACAATATAATCCATAACAATATTTCATAATTGTCTATAAGTCTCATGATAATGTCCCCAACTTGCATGAAACCAACAAAATTTGTTTGGATCATACCATGATCTAATAGGATGAGTGGGGTTAAGATCTTGGGATAGAGGTTTTGGAAGATGTTTTTGAAGTTCTACTAGGGATAGTGGTTTGTGTAGACTAGTGTGGTTTGGTTGAAAAAATGTGGGAGTAGGACTGTTGTTAGTAAGGGCATCATGCTCCATGCCATTGTTTGGAGTAATTGATTGAATTGTAAATAAGTGTTTTAGGTGTAAATAACACCATCATTGGTTTCATGATAATTTTAATTTTTGATGAGCATGTGAGTGCCTATTACATTTTTAGGTTATTTGAATTGATGCATGAGGAAGTATTGTCATTTAGCCTAGTTAAGGGCTTATTCCAAAGCTTTTGGAGATAGGGTTCTAACCCAATATTATAATTTGGGGTATAGAGCATTAGTGAATAGGTGGAAGATGTTGTCATATTCCATATTATGTTCACATTTTTTAGACAAGTATTTCCATAATTTGAATAATGCTTGTGCCATTTTAGTTTCAAGTTGTTTGTAATTTATAAAGTGGGTTAAGTTATTCTTGAGAAGATCACTAGTTTGGAATTCTTGAACTAGTGACATGAGAAAATCTTCTAGGCTAGTATTAGAGTAGCATTTTAATTTATTATACCAATATAAATCATATCTTAATAATGTTTTAGACAATATTTTGGTAGTAGTGAAGGTGTTAATCTTAACCTAATATCTATAAATTTTACCAAATGTTTTTAAATTCAAATTGGGATCAGTGGATTCATTATAGGTGATGGTGGGTGTGATACCTCTTATGTCAATGTTATAAATTTAAGGTAATAAAGGTTCATTTTATATATTTTTGATGGTTTTATTGATGAGTGGTGGTTGTGGTATAAGGATACCATGGGAATCCCTAAGGGGAGGTGGGGGCATTATGATTTTTCACTCCACATGAAACCTAGTGAGGTTGGTTTTGGAAATGAATGAGATGATTGTGAATTTACATCATCTAATTTACATTTTTAGTTTGAAAGGTATACATTTGGTTAAGTGTTTGTCATATGATTTGGTTAGTTTGTTTAACATTTTGATTATCTTATGCATCATGTGATACATTAGTGTTAGTATTAATATCTTGAGTTATACTATGAATGTGGAGTGAATTAGTATCATGTGCCACACTAGTGTAAAAATAAGCATTAGTAGCATGATATGCACTAGTATAAAAAGAATAATTGGTATAAAAAGATGGACTAGTAGAATGGTTATGGGTATGGGTTTTTTGAAGATTCCCATTAGAAGTTGAACCTACCATGTTGGTAGAAATACTTAGCATAGAGGTTGAAGAAGAAATAAAAGATAATGTTATAGTATGTGAAGGAGACATAATAGAAGGGAATGGTTGAGATGAAAATAAAGTGGTTCCCCTAAATCCATGAGAAAAGGTAGGGAAGGGTTAATAAGGTTATTCTAGATATGAGGACCCATCATGAGATTATAGATGGTTTTAGGATATTTTCCTATATGTTGAGGGTTTTCATTGATGAAAAAGAGATTTTTAATTGTGTACTATAAATCATGCTCATATTATAGTGAGAATAAAGGGTTAAGTGTTGAGGATGAATGGGTAGGAGTCCCATAATTATTAGTATGAGTGGAAATATGGACATTGATTTGATCCATGGTGGGTGATATAAGATGTGTCTTATAAGGCCTATTAGGATTGGTAAAACTCATCATGTTTATTTTATTAAATTATGTATTGTCATCAAATAAGAAATTCATGATAAAGGAGGGAGACTAAAAACTTGTTTATAGAAATAAAGATCAATCTGTAAGATATAAAGTTGAACTAATTGACATTTTATTGTAAGACAATAAATAAAATAGGCTATAAAATACATAGTCTAATGGGTTGAATGTGTTTTATAGGTGGATAAAATGAAAGAGTTTGAAAGACTATCATATAATCTCATTATTTACTAAAGATAAACAAAACAAGTAACATGTAAGAGACTGAGTCGACAAGGTTGAATGTGTTATGAAGATAGGGATTTTTTTTTTATATAGTAACTAATCAAATTAAATTTATCACAAAAGTAATTAGATCAATGTGTTTATTCTAATTTTAATAGACATCACTAATCTTGTACCAATGATGGATAATACAAGTTTTGAAATACAACATACAATTTTCAAAGATCAAACAACAAAACTGAAATGAAAATTCTAATATAATAAGTGGATATTCCTAAATTTTTTAAATTATAAGAATTTTTGAAATAAATGTGATAGGTATTTGGCTGTAATAAGGAACTAGAAAATCAATATAAGGATAGTTTCATGTAGTTGAGGTTGAAAGTGGTCTATAATTGTAATGGTACTAGTTTCATATTAGGGCCTACCCCCTCACTTCACAATCCCATAATGATAAGGGTGTCAGGTGATTTTACAATATATACGATCAACCAAATATTTATTCTTGGATAGAAAACCAAGTTGGCTTCCCCCCTGGTGATGAAATCCAATTAGGTAAACCTTGGGTAGAAATTGTTTAATGTTTTTTTGGTGTATGTGATTGTAAGTGTGTGAAAAATAAAATGATGTGACCAAATAGATAAATTAATAAAATCCTTTTTAGTCTATGTTTTTTACTCTAAGAAAGAAAGAAACAAAAATAAAAATTGAATTAATTACTAGCAAGATAAGTTAATTCCTTTATTTTTGAAAAGTATAGAATTAATTTAAGAAACATTGTATGTAAATAGTATAGAATAGGTTTGATAGGTTCGATGTTATATATGGAAGTAAGATCCAAAATAACATAATTAAATAATTTGAAAGAAATCTAAATAACTATGCCTATCTAATCGACCCAATTCATAATAGGGTTAAAGTTTTATAGATTGCAAACTATGAAAAATAGGGCTGTAAATGAAAAATAGAAATGACTAAGAAGGTAGGAATGAACTTGATAATTTTTGAAGATGTTGAATTTTTTATTTTTATGTTGTGTAGCTCAGATTATAATCTATTTATTATTCTAAAAAAGTAGACTAGGTTGATGAAATTTACAAACTTGTATGCTGAAAATGAATTGCTAATAGATTCAAGTGAGTCAAATGAGTTTATAAAACTATGGTTGAAAAATATAATTGATTCGAGTTGATCGATATAGTTACCTATTGTTGGAGAAGACCTACATAGATAAAAACATAGTTGATCAAAATGACTATGTGTTAAACCTATGCACATAATATTAGACTATATCAGAAGGTTCGATCCAATATTATAAAAATAAAAAGATATGATTTATGATAAATTTAAGGCATGAAATAAAACTTATGAGTGTTAGATTCATGTTAGGTTCACTAGAATGTATATAATGGAAAGTGAATCTAATCTACAAACCAATCCTAGCTCAGAGAAGATAAATCACACTTACCCTTTCACTTATTGGTACATTTATAAAATTAGGTTCATGACCAAGATAGATCCACTAGACCTATCTAAGGGTTCCTTACAATAATAAAATCACTAGATATGGTTCCAAATCCTCTATTCAAGTAAAATGATGTGATAACCCTAACTATGACCTATGTTCTTCCTATTCACAAATTAAATGACAAAAGTAAATTAAAATATAACCTAGCACTCACCAAAGATTAGGGCACAAAATGGTGGTAATAAACATAAAAGTAAACATGCATAAAATATCTCTACTGAAGTCAATGTATAGGAAATCTTAATGCATGGAGAGAGAATCACATAAGCTAACAAATAAAAATCTATCTACTTTAACAATGAAGAGTAAGAGTTAAGAATAATTAACTTTGAAGACAAAATTTTTGAGCCTCAATGTCTCCCTTGGCTAAGGTGATTCACAAGAGGTTGTTGTGGTTTGTAAGGATATCAAAGATAGGTTAGATCTAGGATACATGACTTATCTTATGCATCTAAAAGACTTATCCACAAGACAAGATTTGTATCTCTAAATGTAGTATTAAAACCCTAAGTAATGTTCCTTAATTATAATGGTGGATAAGTAAATGCACAAATAATGATTTAATTCTTCTTTTCCCTATTAAATGGTGGAAATGGATGTGTATATATATCTAGATCTAACCCTAAACCATTCCAAAATTTTATCCAACATAACCAACCTAATGAGCCTTGTATCATTAATTAAGAAAAGAAGTTAGGTCCTAGACCAAATCAGCCAAGGTTAATCGATTCCTATAACATGCTCACATATTTTATATTTAGGGTCAGCCTGGGCTGAATTTGTTTGATAAATGTCAATAAGAGCTTATAGCTCAGGTAGGGGTTGTTTAAAGTGGTGAATTAATTTGAGGATTATGTAAGGGAGGTGTCAAAACTTAGGTAATTACATATGAGAGGTTTTTGTTAGTTAAAAGTGGTGGTATAGGGGACAATAATATTGTAAGTCATCAATGGTTTACCCACCCCTTTCTTGGTGCACCTTTAAGGTGTGCACTTAGAGAGATTGAAACTCAATGGGTTATTACAAGATATAAAGCATCACTAATTGATAAAGTTTGAAAATATTGTGTATATAAGATCCTCCATGCTACCCTATTATTTTTTTGTGATATGACTTGCATTATTTACCACTGATTGCTAGTCAAATTTGACCCCTAGGTTTTCACCTTTCAAATTTGGCAAATCTAGTACTTAATTTTCCTTTAGAAGAAAGGTTTTTTAACAAAACCCACAAAGATACTAAGTTTTTTCTTTTTGAAAAGTTCATTTTGGTCTTTGTTTAAGCCTTTAAGGAATTCTTTCAAGATTTTTGTTTTAAGCTTTACCAAATTCTCTCAAAATTTTGTCTGAGGCTTGTCCTTAAAAGTATTTCTTTGGGTTTTCTTCTGGCCAGGTGATGAATTCCTTCAGACAATTTGTCTGCACAATTTTTCTGAAGGTACTTTACAATTTCCTTGAAAGATTACTTCAATATAAACTAGATCCTTGCAACTTTTTTGAAGGGTATGTTTTAATTTTTCTGAAGGGAAGTTTCATTTTTTTGAAAAGTATATTTTGTCAAGAAAAGGTCCACTTCAGTTTTTATGAAACATCATTTGAAACCTTCTCAAAGGGTATTTTCTTTGGAAAGTGTTCACACTCATTTTTCCAAAGGGGTGCTTACAGTTGAAAGGATCATTTCATTTCTCCTAAAGGTCCATTTCTAAAATCCTGAAGGACAATTTCCAAAAGCTGAAGGATCATTATAACTTCTCTAAAGGGCATCAAAACTTTTCTGAAGGGTATTTCAACTTCTCTGAAGGGACCAATCAAAAAGCCATAGGAAAGGATGAGGAGAAGTGACTAAAGAGGAACTCCAAAATATTTTTTTTGGATTTTTTGTCTAAAGGAAATGAAGAGAAGGAACTTTGAAAGAATTCCTTCATACTTTTTGTTGGAAGGAAATGAACAAGAAATGATCCCGAAGGAAAAGACTCAACAAAAGGTCGAAGGAAGTAAATAGAAAAAAATAGCCATGGATAATTTATCCAAAGGAAAGGCCTAGAAATAAAAGTCTAAATAAAATACCTAAAAGTGTGATGACCTGTAAAAAGTCAATTTTAAACTATGGAAAATAGCCATTGCTATTAAAAATCTTGGCAAGAACATGAGAGTAGACAAAGCAAGTAAAATGGATAAGATGATAGTTCAAGTCATTAATTATATAAAATCGACTAATACAGGTGTCTAGAAGATAACTAGTAATTAGAAAGAGCATTTTATAACTACCGTCATGAGTTCCAATATTATGATATGCCAACTTTTTTATTTTTAGCTTTGAACTCTCTTTGATGATCTTCAATAGAAGTAGTTTCCCATTCCACTCCTCAAGGTTTGATGCCACTTGACACCATTCTCATGATTTTTTTTGGACAAGTAAGACTCTTGACATGGTATGGCTCACCCCATATATCCCTTTTATGCATTTGTAACTGATTCTCACATCTAGACACATGTTCTTGTGCCTCTTCAACTTCTCTTCTCTCTCTCTTCCCCAAATTTCTATAAATTGAGCCATTTGGCCATTATAGATAACCACATTTTTGGTATGGTGATGCCTTGCTAAAATGACATTACACTCTAGTTTTAAACATGGAATACAAGACCAATTCTAAGTTGTGAATTTTTGTTCAAGTATGTGAGAGATGTATAGTGGATCCAAGTGATAGCATCATCCTTACTCCCTTTATCATTCATGTTTGAACAAATATTTTGATGTTAATAGGTCATGTGAAGTGTGTTGAATGTGTTAAACTTTCTATCAAGTATGCAATTGTGTTTATGGTGTGACATCTATGATCGAGAGCTTAGTTCAAAAAAAGTTCCCAAGTCATGATGAAACCTCTTGCACATGAAAAAGCTCATTGAGAGATTTATGGGACTTCTTATAGATCAAAAAATGGATTCTAAATGCCCAAGTTATAGGCCATTAAAGTTATTTTGTGACAGGCAAAATAAGGAGGTGTCACAATGCATGGCACAATTTACATGTGACAAGTGGACTAATCACCCATTGATATGTGGTAGTCTATTTTGTACATTCATGAAAAAATTTGGTTTAGTATTTTGGTTTGGTTTCAGCCTCTGGTGTTTGATAGGTGGTCATATGGGGATCCATGGGCCCTACTATTTGCTCACTAGGGGACCTCAACAAGGGTCAACACACTCAGTTAGGGAGTGGTGCCTTGGCCTCCATTTCACATTGCAATGCATTTGAATTTACTTTTAAATCATTATATTATGCCCACTAGATGCATGTGGGATAATTGAATTATATGTTTTAAACGATTTGTAATATTTCCCTGGTAATACTTTATAATTTACCATTACCAAGTCCCATTAAGCCACATGGGAGAACCAATAGTTGACATGTTACTATGCCATAAAGGCCCTTCCAACTAAATTGTTAAGTCAAGCTTGAGATTAAAGATAACCAAATGATAAGTTTGGAGACCGTGACTAAAATACATGCCACATCTGAGTCAACATAGCTTGTGTCTTATCTTCCAAACATACCAAGTCATATGTTATTCAAAGTTAACCATGCCATGAGAAATGTTGAACCATAGAACTTGAGAATGGGACATGTCACGATTAGCATATATGTTAATTTACTACACCAACCAATGAACCCATGTTAAGTTTGGTGCCTTGAGCCCACCAAAAGGGGTGTCAGTATTGGTAAAGGTGGCTGCCAGCCTTTTTAAAGACATAAATTCATTTTAAGTTTACCAATGTGGGACTAAAGAGATAAGCCCAAGAAATAAAAGGGAGGCCAAAGACTCGACCTTTGCACCTATTGTACAAAAGTGATAGGCCTTGACCACCCACACTATGTGTTGGAAAACAATTTAAAAGGCATAAACTTATATTTGATGGGAGCTTTTTGTTGGACTATGTATTATTATTTTTTAATAGGCTAAGAGCTATAATGAAGCTTAGAGATAACTAGAAAGTGGATTATGATCCATTATCTAACCTGATACATAGAGACTGATCCTTTTTAATTATGTTTTGTAATTAAAAAGAGAGTTATTATTGTAAATTGGAAAGGCCAATAGTTTAAGTGGAGGGACTTAGGCACCTTCGGAAGGGGTTAAAGACTAAGGAAGGATTTCATGTTGCCAAGCTTGAGTGTATCAGTGAAGGTTGAGTTCTTGTATAGAGATCAGACCTAGGGGAAGTTGTGTAGTGTTTCAAATAATTGTATCACCTTGTGTCGCAATAATTAATGAAATGGTCCTCACTATTGGGTGGACCCAGAGATGCAGGCAAGAGATGTTAAACTCTATTATCAATGTTGTATGGTAAAATTATCTTTTGATTGAATCTTTTTAATTCAGTTTCTAATTTTTAATTAATCATGAATGCATACAAAGTTTAAAATTTGATATTTTATGACATTTAAAAAAATTGGTTCAATTGGTGAATGGAAGTGAAAAGTCTTTCAACAATTCCAATCTAATTCGACAACCGAGATCACTTAATTGCCTAATAATTTACAAGTTCTTTTGAGTATTTCAAAAATTTGATAAGTTTGAGAGATTTAGTATCCATATTTTAAAATTTAATTTGAGTTTATAGTGTAGTTTATGGATTAAATTGGTATTAAAGCCATTAGAAAGTAGGGTTAGCTTTTGATTGTGTGATTTGATAGTTGTTTTTAGTTTATTAGTTTTCAATAGTTTATAGACTTGATTAGATTATAGTGTGTAGTTATAGAATCAGTGTGTTTGCAGGAAACCATGGGCAAGTTGTCACATAAAGCTAATATGGAAGAGCTTGAAACCATCAATACCTAGACTCAGGATGAGAATGCATTCCTAAGATGTAAGCTCTTAGTTCTTGAAGAGAAAGTTGCAAGTTTGAAATTAGAGCTTGAATCGAAGGATGACCTCTTGATCAGATTATAGTGTAGTGAACCAAAGAAGGCAATACCTTCTACTTAAAATGTAGAGACTATGACTGAGTGCACTATAATTTATTCACTAAGTAATTCATCTATTTCTTCCTATTCAAATTTAGATTCAAGTAATGATGCTTTTGGTAGTTATGAAAAACACACTAAGGGTATAGGATCCAAATTGTTGATGAAAATAGGATTTAATGGAAGGGGTCTTGGTCAAAATGGCCAAGGAATTACTCACCCAATATAGGTAGAGCATAGATCTCTTCATATCAATTTGGGCTACACTAGTGAGCAGTTGGATATTAGAGAAAATTCCTCCATGGCCAAAGGAAGACAAGATTTTGATAGCAAAGGTCTGAGGCCAATAGTAGAGCATGTGTAGTGTAAGAGAATAGGTAAAATAGGTATTGAGATTACACCTCCTAGTTCCTACACTAGAGTTAGCACTAAAACTTCTGATCCACATTTTATGTTTAAGAAATTTGGATTTAACATTTAGAATATGATGTAATCATTTCCTTGCACTTTTTTTGGGATGCATAATAATTGTGTTGTATTTTTTTGGAAGAGACATGCTTTGATTAAGTAGATTGTAGGTGTTAAAGACCATTCTCGTCATGAAAAAGTGAGAAGAGGTAAAAGGGAGACCTCACCTAAGAAGGTTTTATGCACTCATTACCATATGAGTGGACATTATATTGATCATTATTTTAAACTTCAATCATCTTCTCATTCTAGACATGGTAAAACTAGGATGATTTATCAACCTATTAATAAGGCTAATGAAGTTAAATCAATCCATAATGATGTTAACGAATCCACTGAGGAAATAAAGTTAACTAAGGTAGAAAAGTATGATTAAGTGGATTTATAATGCATTTATTTTTCAAAGCATTGTTAAGAATTATGTTAAGGGAAAGAACAAGTTTTGATGATGCATTAGTAGAGCTTGTGAGAACACTTCAAGACAATTTTATCATTTGAAGTATTTCAATTCTCACCATATGTTGAATATCTCTATGTTTTGTAATCTCCTATTTATGTTGAGTGAGTTTTCTATGGAATTGATAGGACTTAAACTCATTTGATCAATTAGAGATAATAGCAGAATGCATGTTATGGGTTGAGTTAATTTCATTACAACACTTGTCTCAGATTTGACTTCTATTTTGAGAATGTATCTATTTTTGGAACATGGATGTATAGATGCATTGTAAGACAGTATGGGCATGTTTGGATGTTAGGCAATATACACTTTGTGTTGTTTGTATTTTCTTAGCATTGTAAGTCCCATATAAGGTAATTCTATTACAACATGTCTATAACATTTATTGTATGTTTTTGGGGTTAACAAACTTATTTTGTACTTACATTTTTTTTAGTTATTGATAGTTCACCACTTTATAGGATGTGACATGGGCAGACAGTTTTGTAAACCGCTTTTTAGTTTCAAGAGATAGTAGACTTTTGAAGACCAAAAGCTTCCTTTGTAGGGAGGTGTGATATGGAGCTCAATATGGAAAAAGGTCCCAAGTTGTGATGAAACCTCTAGCATATGGAAGAGCTCATTAAGAGATTTCTAACACTTCTTCTAGATCACCAAATGAAGTCTATGTGCCTAAGTTATAGGCTACTAAAGTAATTTTTTGATAGGCAAAATATGGATGTGTCACAATGCATGGCATAATTTGCATGCGACAAGTGGACTAATCACCCATCAACATGTGGTAGTCTATTTTTGTATGTTTGTGCAAAAATTTGGTTTGGTGTTTTGGTTTTATTTTAGTCTCTGGTGTTTGACAAGCGGTCATATGGGGATTCATGGGCCCCACTATTTGATCATTGGGGGCCCTCAGTGAGGGTTGGTACACTCAGTTAAGGAGGGGTGCCTTGGCCTCCATTTCACATTGGAATGTATTTGAATTTACTTTTAAACCATTATATTGTGTCCACCAGATCCATGTGGGACAATTGGATTATATGTTTTAAATGTTTTGTAATATTTCCTTCATAATACTTTATAATTTACCATTACCAAACCCCATTAAGCCATATGGGAGAAGTAATAGTTACCACATTACTATGCCACAAAGGCCCTTTTAACTACATTTTTTAGTCAAGCTCGAGATTGAAGAAAAATGAATATGAAGTTTGGAGACTGTGACTAGAATACATGCCACATTTGAGTCAACATAGCTCATGACTTATCTTCCAAACATACCAAGTCATATACCATTCAATGTTAAGCATGCCATGAGAAATGCCAAGCCATAGAACTCAATAATGGGACATGTCATGATTAGCGTATATGCTAAATTGGTACACCAACCAATGAACCCATGCTATGTTTGGTGCCTCAATCCCACCAAAATGGGTGTCAGCATTGGTAAAGGTGATCTCCAACCTTTTTAAAGACATAAATCCATTTTAGTTTTTATAATGTGGGACTAAAGACATAAGCCCATGAAATAAAAGGGAGGCTAAAGACTCAACCTTTCTACATGTCATGAAAAAGTGATAGGCCTTGACCACCCATGCTATAGGTTGGCAAACAATTTAAAAGGTATAAACTTATATTTGAATAAATCTTTTTGTTAGATTGTGTTTTATTATTTTTTAGTAGGCTGAGAGCTATAATGAAGCTTAGAGATAGCTAGAAAGTGAATTATGATCCATTATCTAACCTCATACATAGAGACTAAGCCTTTTTAATTATGTTTTGTAATTGAAAAGAGAGTTTTTATTATAAATTGGATAGACCAATAGTTTAATTAGAGGGACTTAGGCACCATTAGAAGGGGTTGAAGACTAAGGAAGGTTTTCATGTTGCCAAGCTTGAGTGTATCACCGAAGGTGGAGTTATTGTATAAAGATCAGACCTAAGGGAAGTTGTGTAGTGTTTCAAAGAATTGTATTACCTTGTGTTTCAATAATTAATGAAATGGTCCTCACTATTAGGTGGACCTAGAGACATAGGCAAGAGATACCAAACTTTGTTATCAATATCATATGGTAAAATTGTATTTTGATTTCATGTTTTTAATTTAGTTTATAATTTTTAATTAATCATAAATGCATGAAAATTTTGAAATTTTATGTTTTATGACATTTTAAAAAAATGGTTTAATTGGTGAATGGAAGTGAAAAGTCTTTTGATAGTTCCAATCTAATTTGACAATTCTAATCACTTAATTGCCAAATAATTTACACGTTCTTTTGAGTATTTTAATAATTTAATAATTTTGAGAGATTCAATATACATATTTTAAACTTAACTTTGAGTTTATTAGTGTATTTTATGGATCAATTTGATCCTTAGGTTAAGTATCTTTATGATGGTTTCAATCATGTTACCTTCACATTGAAACACTATGTTAGTATCTTTCAATGCATGGAATTAGTCTCAATAAGAATTATTACTTAGTATAAGTGTGATATTTAGTTGATAAATTCTTATTGAATCACCTCTTTATCATAATTTTCTCTTTTATGCAAACTCTTGACTCTTTTCATGAACAAGCATTATATTGGGTGATAGACACTTAGATAAATATTTAAGGAGCTATCCCTTTTCAATCCTAGAGAATCATATATCTTAAAAGTCCCCACAAACTTGATGGATGATTAAATGTTTCATGAAATTGAAGGATTTTCATAGAACATCTTAGGATGTACAATTTTATGACAATAGTTTTAGCATGCTTGATTGGATAGCTAGAACTAATTATTTCATGTCAAGGTGAATACTGGCCTTGACAAGTCCAAGGTTGTATAATTGTTCTTAATTCAGGATTTGGTGACTCAAAAAGGTGAGAATATATATTTATAGATAAATTATTCCACATTATACTTCATGGTCCTCACTAGATCATCTTTTAGTAGGCTTTTCAATCAAGTTCCTCAGCCTAAAACTCCTCTTGAAGAACAACACCCTGAACCATTCCTAACCTTTAGAGATCCTAAACAAGAAGGTTTTGAAGAGAAAGAATATGAGGTTGAAGAATTATTAGATAAAGAGGAAGAATAAATGGCTATAAGACATCCTTTCCTAGCCTTTAACACCCAAAATCCAATTAACCTTCTTGCATATGATCCTATTCCTCCTAATGCTACCAAAAGTCTCCCAAATTTTGATGGAGAGGGTCTTATTACCCCATCTGAGCATATTAGGGACATTTCAAACTTTTGAAATTTCCACAATATCACCTGAGCTAACATAGATATTAGACTACTTTCCATGTCTCTAATGGGGTAGGCACTTGATTGGTATAGGACATTGGAAGGTGGCTATATTACTAATTAGGATAGTATTGGAGAGTTTTTGGTAAACATGTTCAAAAATAAGAGTGACCATACTTCACTAATACACTAGCTAAATGTGATAAAAAGAGGTCCTAATGAATCCATGGAAGATTTCAATGAGAGATTTCAAAGAACATGGCATAGGTTGCCACCTATTATGAAGCATCCTCTAAGATTTGTATTCCCCACCTATCTTAAGGATATTAGCACTAATGTAGCAATAATTTCATAGTCAATGGGAGTATTTACATTACCCAAGGTATATGAGATAGCCATGGAAGCTGAGAATAGTTTGATACAAGTTAGGAAACTATCTCTAAGAGTCTCCATGACTTTTTTGTATCATAATTTAGTTGAATCCCCAAGCATAACACAAGTTCCCAATACTAATACTAAAAATATAACTACTCCCAAGAAGGTATATGATGTTATAGATAAGGATGAGATGATACGGTCTTTACAAGACTAACTCAAGCAAGTACAAACATATGCAAATGCTCCACCAAATCCCTAATACTATCCTCAACAAGGATATAGACCTCCACCCCAATACACTAACCAAGTAAGAGGACAAGGCCAACAAGGTTTCAATAGGCATCCCAATGCTTATAATCTTAATTCCATTCCATCGATAAAGGCTATTGTTCTAATCCACACCAATCCAGTTCAAGGAGAAGAGCATTTGGATCATTGGGAGAAATCTTATTGTCAGTTTATGTATAATAGTGGAGATGTTAATCAATATTTGGTAATTCAAGAAGGAGCTACTCCTTTTGTTACATCAAAATAAGCAAATCTCATGCAAAGAGATGTTTAAGGAGAAGGTAGTAGCTAAAGTACTGGTTTTATGAATTTTCAAGTAAAAGATGATTATGTGTTGAATTAAAATACATCAATTACAATCAACACAAGGGATAAAAAGAGGGATTTAGGATATATTCCAATAGCACAAGTGATTCTATGTAGTGCCTCTCCAAGGTCTCAAAATACAATTATCAATGTAATAGATCCTACTAGTCACACTACTCTTCAAAGTTAGAATGTGAACAAGGCTACCAAACCTCTAGTATAAAAAGTTCAAGATCCCTCATTACCTTTGAGAATGCAAGACAAGGTGAATACTTCCTCTCTAAATACTATTGAATCTTTGAAGAATACCAAAACTAGCATTTATCTTTGGGAAGTATTGCATATGCCTAGTTAAAAGGAAATCCTACAAGAACAACTTGATAATATCAATGTCACTCCTCAATCTCCAAATTACAATGGTGTAGACATTAACAACACACATAATTATGTTCTAGAGCCCTCAAATAGATCTAAAAATCCTCTACCTTTTTACCTCACACTCATTGTGGGAGATAAATTGGTTCACAACTGTATTGTGGATAGTGGAGCCTATACCATAGTTATGCCTAGAGTGGTTACTGATAAATTGGGACTAAAATATGAGACTCATATCAAGGGTGTGTTACCACTTGATGGAACTCCATCTAAGCTTATGGGTTTGGTTAAAGGCTCAAAAAATTTCCTACATGATTGTCCAAGTTTCCCCATCCTGCAAGACATTATGGTAGTTGATCTTCCAGCTCAATTTGCTATTTTATTGTCAAGAGACTTCATGGCTAAGATTGGAGGGTGCCTTATATCTAATTGTTATTTTCTATCCTTTAGAACAATATATGGAGCTAAAGTGAATATATGAACACAACCCTTCATAAGGTTCCACATTGAACCATATGTGGAGACAAATTCAAATCAAATTTTTTGATTAGTGAGCAAGAAGAAGGTACTAAAAATTATGAACATGACCCCTATGCATTCATATAAGAGATTAAATTATGGGTATATTATATGCATGAGAAGAACACTCCTATACCATCACTCACTAATGAAGATCATGAACTTAATGGGATATGGGAAATGTTCTTTGATGGATCTAAAAGTAAGGTAGGGGTAGGGGCTGGTGTCATGTTAATATCTCCCTCAAAGAACCAATATTACCCTTCACACAGATTCTATTTTAGTGTTACTTGTAATGCAATAGAATATGAAGGCTTTGTTTATGGCCTCCAATGGGAAAGGAGAAAGGGAATAAAGAATTTGAAGGTATATGGAGATAGTGAATTTATTATACATCAAGGGAAACACCAAGCTACAACCAATAACCCTTTGATTAAATATTATAGGCATAGGGTGTGGGATCTGATTCAGGACTTAAATGCTTTCAATATTGAATCTATACCAAGAGACTCAAATAAACATGCAGATAGGCTGGCTATGATAGGAACACACTTTGATATAGTTATTGATGTAACTAGAGAGAAGGACCAACCTCACATCAAAGTCATTATGAGACCTTTTATTCTATATAATGAAGTGTCTTGGTAAGTGTTTGAGAGTGATAAACAAGTTATACACTTCATTCAAAATGAAGTAGAATTTTCTTTAAAGAATCAAAAGAAGTTTCACAATCAATATGAAGAACAAGTGTTCTAGCTAAAGACAAATAAGATACCAAAGGGGCTGGTTACTTTGGAGAGTGTGTTCAATGAAGATGATCACAAAGGGAAATAAATGGTAAGTATGTCTACAAAGGAAGAGAACTATGAAAGAATCTTGATATTTAAGGATAAAATTCTAAAAATTGGTAAGATATGTTCTCTTTCTGAAAGACAAGCCTTCATTGAATTATTTAAATAATTTCATGATATATTTGCTTGGGAATATAAAGATTTGAAAGGGTTTGGATCAGGTCTAGCTTATCACACCATTGAGCTAGAATTTGGAGCTAAACCAATTAGGCAAAAATAGAGGCCTATCAATCCCAAGATTGAGGAACTCATGAAGAGAGAGCTTACCAAATTGAGTGAGTCTAGGATTATCTTTCTTATCAAGAATTCAACTTTGGTAGCTAACCTTGTACCTATTTAAAAGAAGAGTGGAGAAATCAGACTTTGTGTGAACTTTAGGGATATTAATAAAGTTTCACTCAAAGATCATTATCCACTACCTTCAATGGAGTAAATTTTTCAAGTGGTTTTAGGTTGTCAATTATTTTCACTACTTGATGGCTATTCAGGTTATAACCAAATATTAGTGAATGAGGAGGATTAGTTCAAGATAACATTCACCACAAAATGGGGAACATTTGCATATAGAAAGATGCCTTTTAGTTTGTCTAATGTTGGTGCCACCTTCCAAATAATAATAGACATGGCCTTTAAAGGTTTGATTAATGAGTTTTTACTTGTATACCTTGATGATATAAATATTTTTTCAAAGGATGCTAGTGACCACATGAAACATCTAAGGCAAGTCTTTGATAAGTTTAGAGAGTTTGGAGTTTCTCTTAATCTAAAAAATTGTATCTTTTCTATTCATGAAGGAAACTGATTGGGCCACATTGTATCAAAGTAAGGCTTGTCTATTGATCTTGAAAGGATTGAAGCAATTCTAGGCTTGTCCTTTCCTCTACACAAGAAATTTTTTCAAATTTTCTTAGGAAATATCAACTTTGTAAGAAGGTTTATTCTAGGATTTTCTACTTTGGTGAAGCCTATTATAACCATGCTCAAGAAGAACCAAGATTTTTCTTCGACAAAATAAGGTAAGAATACTTTTGAGGAAATCAAATAATATTTCCCAATCTCCTACTCTTTTGAACCCAAACATTGCCAAGGATTTCATACTCTATACTTTTGCTAACCTTGACACAATCTTAGCTATGATTATGCAAAAGAATGATGAGGAAATTGAATAAACCATTGCACTCTTTAGTTAAATATTGGAAGATTATGAGGTCAAGTACATGTTTGTTGAGAATCAGGCTCTAGCTATGATAAGATGTTTGAAAAATATTAGACACATAATTTCAAATAACAAAATACATGTCATGGTCTCTCATTTTAGCACCAAAGAGTTCCTCCTAAGCAAAGACCTTAATGAGAAGAGAGCTAGGTGGATCAAAAATGTATTGGAGTATGATATTGATATCAAAGTAATAAAATTTATAAGAGGAAAAGGGTTGTGTGAACATCTAGCTTCATATCTTTAAGGGCCAAAGGAAGAAGTCTTGGTCAATCAAGATCATTCCCAACTAGTTGGTTACATACCAATTCAATGTTGGACACAAGACATCATTGGTTTCCTCCAAAATGGTGATTACTGATGGTTTGAATAAGTCATAAAGAAGGTATTTCATATTGAAAACCATTCCTTGTCTTGTAGATGGTATTCTCTTTTAGAAGGATGTGAATGGTTTACTACTAAGGTGTGTTGATAATTATCCATTTGGCATCTTGCTATAAAAGTTTCATAATTATGTAGATGGAGGTCATTTATCCCCAAAAATAATAGCTATAAATATAATGAGGATAGGGTATTATCGACCTAGCCCTTTTAATGATTGCTACTCTTAGGTTAGGAGGAGTCCTTAATGTGCCTTCTTTGTAGGTAAACTAAAACTTGAAACCCTTACATTAAATTCTATCTAGGTGGGCCAGCCTTTCATGTAATGGGGCCTTGATTTCATTGGTATGATCAACCCTCCATCAAGCTCTAGACACAAATGGATATTGACTGATAATGACTATTTCACAAGGTGGGTAGAATTTGTTGCATTGAAGGAGGCAAATGAAAATGAAATTTTGGAGTTTTATGAGAGTATCACAACAAGATTTGGGGTTCCCTATATTATCATTTTTGATAATTTAATTGCTTCTATGAGTGTTAAACCTTTTGAGTAGGCAAATAGGAATGGAGTTTACTTGAGAACCTCATCCAACTATTACCCTCAAGGTAATGGGTTGGCTAAGTGTACTAACAAAAACTTCATCAATATCATCAAGAGGACATTAAATAAAAATCAAAGAGCATGCAACACCAAGTTGAAGATAGCCTTATGGGATGACAGGATTACTCCAAAGAGATCAATTGGTAACTCTCAATTTTTGCTTATTTATGGGAGAGAAGTTAGGTTGTCCATCTCTCAAGATCTCCCTACTCTAAGACTTACACATCAGCTGAAACTACTTAAAAATACTCTAATGGAATTCATATTGATATAATTAAAGCAAATGTAAGAATCAAGGAACAATGAACATAATACCATGGAACACCACCAAGTAATCATGAAGAAATCCTTTGAAAAAATAGCAAGTATAAGAGTGTTCAAGGAAGGTGACTTAGTTCTAAATAGGATGAGAATAGAGAAAAACTCGGTAAACATACAAAGTTTGATGCTTTGTGGAGTGGAACTTACATCATCAACAAGTGTAAGCAAAATAAATCCTTTTAGCTAACCAAAATGAATTGAGAATAATTTCCTATCCCTATGAATATGATACATCTAAAGTTGTTCTATTAGTCCTTGTAAGTTTTCCTTATAAATAGTAGCATAGGGGTGTGTGTGTGTGTGTGTGTGTGTGTGTGTGTGTGTGTGTGTGTGTGTGTGTGTGTGTGTGTGTGTGTGCGCACGCGTATGTGTGCGTGTGCGTGCGTGTGCGTGTGTGTGCATGTGCGTGTGTGTGTGTGCGTGTGTGCGTGTGTGCGTGCGTGCGTGTGTGTGTGTGTGTTTAGTCTAGTTTTGTTTTGATTGTTGTGTTCCCTAAGTTTCCTAGTTGACACATGCATGTTTCCTTTATTCTATTTTTTGTTCTCTATGTTCTTAGTAGCACAAGTGTCTCTTTACCTATGTGTGTCTTGTGTAATGTCAATTGTCTTGTATTCAATCCAAGGTCTATTCATGACAATATGAGTGCTCATTTTCATGACTCCATGCCCAATGGAAGGATTTAAGCAACTGGTCTTAGGCATAACAGGCATGCATACCTAATAATTTCTAAGAATTTTTGTCAACTTCCACCCCGAGTTTGCACCTTTCAAATTTGGCCAATCCTTTCTTTAGAAGAATTGTTCTTTAACAAAGCTCACAAAAATTCCAAGTCTTTTCTTTTTTAAAATTTCATTTTGGTCTTTCTTTAAGCCTTTAAGGAATTCTTTCAAGTTCTTTGTTTTAAGCTTTGTTGAATTCTTTTGGACCTTTTATCTAAGGCTTTTCCTTAAGTGTTATTCTTTAGGTTTTCTTCTGGCCAAGTGATGAATTCTTTTAGACAATTTGTCCACACAATTTTTCTGAAGGTACTTTACAATTTCTTTGAAAGATTACTTCAAGCCAAAAGGGACCCTTGCAACTTTTTTGAAGGGTATATTGTAATTTTTCTAAAGGGAACTTCATTTTTCTAAAGTATATCTTTTGTCAGGAAAAGGTCCACTTCAATTTTTCTAAAGGATCATTTGCAACTTTCCTGAAGGGTATTTTCTTTGGAAAGTGGTCACTTTTATTTTTCCAAAGGGGCACTTGGATTTCAAAGCATTATTTCTTTTCTCTCGAAGGACCATTTTCAAAATCCTAAAAGACCATTTTGAAAATCTAAAGGACCATTAAAACTTATTCAAAGGGCATTACAACTTCTCTGAAGGTAATTTCAACTTTTCTAAAAGGACCAATCACAAAGCCACAAGAAAGGATGAGGAGAAGTGACTGAAGAGGAACTTCAAAAGAATTCTTTTAGAATTTTTGTCTAAATTAAATGAACAAGTAATGAGCCTGAAGTAAAAGACTCGACAAAAGGTTTGAGGAAGTAAATAGAAATAAATATCCAAACAATTTTTTTGAAGAAAATACCCAAATGAGTGATGGCCTATAGGAAGTCAGTTTTAAACTATGGAGAATATAAATTACTTTTCAAAAGACCTGGCAAGAACATGAGAGTAGACAAAGCAAACAAAAAGGATATGATGATGGTTAGAGTTATTTCTTTCATAAAATCAAGAAATATAGGTGTCCATAGGATAACTAATAGCTAAAAAGAGCATTTTCTAACTGTCATCATGAGTTCCAGTAGTGTGGTGTGTTGGCTTTTCTATTTTCAATTTTGAAATCTCATGGATGGTCTTCAATAGAAGTAATTTATCGTGCCACTTTGAAATGTTTGATTCCACTTTCCACCATTCTCATGACTTGTTTTGGACAAGTAAGACTCTTGACATGGCATGGCTCACCCCATCCATCCCTGTCATGCATTTGTAACTTATTCTCATATGTAGACACATGTCCTTGTGCCTCTTCAACTTCTTTTCTCTCTCTCTTCCCCAAATTTCTATAAATTGAGCCATTTTGACCATTGTAAATAACCACATTTTTCATATGATGAAGCCCTACTAAAATGACATTGCACTCTACTTTTGAACATTAAATACAAGACCAATTCTGAGTTGTGAATTTATGTCTGAGTATGTGAGTGATGTATAGTGGAGTCAAGTGATAGCATCATCCTTAATCTCTTTATCATTCATGTCTAAACAAATATTTTGATGTTAAAAAATCATGTGATGTGTATTAAATGTGTTAACCTTTTTGTTAGGTATATAATTGTGTTTATGGTGTGCAATATACCCCTTACGTTGAGTATCTTGATGATGGTTTTAAGCATGTTACCTTCACATTGAAACACTATGTTAGTATATTTCAATGCATGGAATTAGTCTCGAATAGCATTGTTACTTAGTATAAGTGTGATAGTTAATGGATAAATTCCTAGTGAATCACCTCTTTAGCATAGTTTTATGTTTTATGTAAACTATTGACTCTTTTCATGAACAAGCATTATATTAGGTGATAAACACTCAGAGAAAAATTTAGGGATATTAAAATTTTCAATCCTAGAGAATCATCTCTCTTACAAGTTCCCACAAACTTGAGGGATGATTTAATGTTACATCAAATTGAAGGAGTTTCATATAATGTCCTAGGGTGTATAATTTGATGACAACATTAACCACTCATAATTCTCTGTCATGATGCCCACCCTAAATTATTCCTTCTCATCACATATGTATTGTGTTTCTTCACTCTTTTAACATCAATTCTCAATATCAATGGGAATAAATTGATCACAAAAAAATTCAAATAAGTCTACCATACTAAAAAAAATTCATGGATCACCAATTTGTAGAAAATCTAAATTAATATCCAACTATAATATATTATCTCTAAAAAATAGTAAAATCTCCAAAAATGCTACCCAAACTATGAGAGTATATATATTACTCATCCCATCTCACTGTCATGCATGGCTGTCATGCCATATCTCTTTTATACCAAAAAATAATCATGCTTGTGTGCCAACCACTCATGGTCACACCACATGTATGCATACTCTAATCATTTATAATGTAATCACATGTATACAAATAAACATGTGTGTCTAAGATATACAAATCTACCAGCCAAACATGATCCCTAATTTCAATTTAAAGTTATTTTATTTCATTCACTAAATCATGTGAACACTTTATTGACACACATCCAATCTATACTTAAGAACTATTTAAAAAACATGTACTTTGGAACTATTTAAAAACATATATCATAAACATTATTCAATAATCACATATATGGGTTTCCTAATAAATTGAGAAAATAAATATGATTTTTTTATCAACCATTATACTCATAAATACAAATATAACATCACAACTACATGACCCCAACCAATTATGCCACCATAAAAATATGCAACTTTCTACTCCAACTCTTAAGTAGAAAAATATACATCCAATTTAATATTACCACCTAACATATAATAATACATCATTACATATACTTATCCACATAAAATTATGTCAACAATACCGATCCTTCTCATTAAAATATTATTGATCAATGTATCACTCATCAATAATAATCAAATGATCATCATCCCATATACCAATAACATGTGATATGGGTTCCATCCAATCCCACATTAAAAAAATTCATTAACCATCACAACATGGTATGGATCTCAATAATTTACCTTCAAAAAAAGTATCAATTAGAGGAAAACATGAGAAACTATAAATTACAAATGAAACACACTTATATCCACTTAAATATCAATGTATCTAGAAAAATATGGCTTTACTAATTGTATATCACCCATATATGAGTCATAATAACACATAGAAATATTACCAACCATGAAACATCAAATATTCTTAATAAATAACCAAAGAAGAATCACAACAATATGAACACTTAGATATGAAATAAAACACTTTGATCTAAATAAAATAATATAGATATGAAACGTGAACTTCTAGATTTGAAACCTACTCTCTAAAAAACATAAAATATTTGGGATACTTTTTTGAAAATCATGTACTGACATAAATTTAGATTAAAGGCACCATAAAACACTAGTTCATATGTAAAATGAACCAATTAAACATTGAGTGATCAATACATTAATGTCTATTATAATTTATATAAATTGACCTAAAAAGACATGGTAGAAGGAAATATGATGGTGCCATGAAAACAAACATTTCAAGGAAACTAAAACACATATAAAACATATTTGAAAGACTAAGAATTATACCTCTTTAAAAATGTATCATTTTACCTATATTAGAAATAGGTTCAAAAAATCTCATCATATAGGAAAATAGGATGATCAACCCAATGCACAAAAATAAAGAAAGGTAAATCATGCATAAATTATATTGCATCGACTATAAATTATGCATTTATCAAATCATGGATAAAAATCTCTCTGGTGGTCAAAATAACATCACATAAGGGTGTAGTACGGCTACATAAAAACTTGTATGTATCAATAAATCTAACATATATGTAAAATGCATCTTAACAATATAAAAATCATATACATGACCATTTCACCATAAGAACCCATAATCTATTAAATTTAAACTTTATAAAACTAAAATACACATTAGTTGATTATATACATTCATGTGGCACCAAAAAATCATGATCTATTTAAGGTATCCTCAAATCTATGCATATAAACATTTACCTATGCCCATAGTTCTATAATTTCATCTCCAAATCCAGTTGAATCATTAGATGTGGTCCTAGAAATGTAACCAAATTATTAGCTAAAATTAGTTTATCACATGAATACCATTATCCAAATAATAAAAGACCACACATACACTAACATATCATCTCCAAAGGAGAAGCTCAAATAGGCTGTACAATGGGTTACTTCCCAAGACCTCAAAATTTGAATCCAAGTAACTATGGATATTGCATACATATTTACATCCATACATCCATGAATAATACATGCCACATGTGGAAAACAACCAACAAACATATACTATGATCATGAAATAATAGATTAAAAGATAACAACTCACATATGTAAACACTTGGAGCTCCATTATTAACACATCATGAGACTACATCATGGTCTCCTTTACCCATGGTGGTCAAGGGGTAAATAAACACACTACTTCTACCTCTTTCCTAATACTACTCTATAATACATATATATAATAATAGGATGGAAATGTCATCTCTCTCTTTCATGTGTATGGGGAAATTTTATATAAATACTTGACTCAAACATTTACAATATGTTCTCTCAACTAATTCACCTACCGATGCCATAGTCATTAAATACATAACATAGTACCAAAGTATACATATATGTATATAAAACCAACTATCATTAACTAACCATATGTGCACCTATAATAAAACTAATGCATTAATGACGCATACCACATATCTAAGTGGCCTATATCACATAAACATACCAATGTCATTTTTATAATGATAATTCAGTGTGTCATCATAGTAAATCATTATTCTAAGGGATAAAATATGATGCTAACACCTTTTTTATGGATTTTTACACCATATTACACATTTTCATGACCCTTTTTCATATTATTCCTTATAACTTGTCATTCAAACTACCCTATAAGTTTCACATGATTCTCTTACAACATTATCTAACCCAACCTAGTCATAAATGTCTGCACTTACTTTCTCCAAAAAGGGATAAAATGAATAATAGTCAACCCTTATTCATAAGGTCAATTCATTCTATTTTAAATCATGATTATTTTTAACTCCAAATTCAACTCCAACTTTTTCTTACACTTCAACCTTATTTATCACCTTGGATTTCATGTCTAATTTGTGATGAATTTTTAGAATTGGCTACTTAATGCAAACTTTGTATTCTTCTATGTTGCTCCAAGAATTAATTATACCATTTAACTTATTTCTCCAATCCTTGATTGTGTTTCCCTCTTATTCACCTTTTTTTAAATTTAATAACATGAATTATTTATCTTACACACCATTCTCCTTGAACTATTTCTACCATTGTAATATATTATTTTTTTATGTTACATGGTTATGTTTAGGAAATATATATTATAAAATAGTGGGGTACCTTTTCACACTTTTATTTGTACCAAATTTAACTTTACCTAATGTTATTTAAAGGTATGATGATAAAATTTAGATTGATTACAATGATACAAGATTACCAATAACAACATGAACAAAATAATAATTGCACACCATACCATGGTAGATAAGAGTACTCAAATAATAATATATTTGTAATCATAAAGGATAATTCTCAATATAATTAATGTAGTAAATGGAGGCCCTATTACAAGTGGCCTTAATTTGATGTATATTTAAGTATTTATAATAAAAATGACTTAGCAGTTTTCTATTAACATAAAAATCAACACTTGAATATAAACAATAAGAGAAATGTCAAATACATAATTCCAAAAATATAATCATTAGTTATATAACATGAAACTAATAATATGTTTATATAAATATTGATGATATACATCCCATAACTCTAATATCTTCCTTATTGTAAATCAAGAGAAAATTCTCATGATGAAAAATTACTTAAGCCATAGATATTAAGAAGTAGTT
This sequence comes from Torreya grandis, assembly GCA_037957365.1. Lineage (NCBI taxonomy): Eukaryota > Viridiplantae > Streptophyta > Pinopsida > Cupressales > Taxaceae > Torreya > Torreya grandis. The sequence continues at coordinate 378,428 of JARHVA010007409.1, forward strand.
TAGAAATAAATATATAAAATCAAACAAGTGAATTTTACTCATGATGGTGAGTAGAGTCAAGGTGGGAAACAAGAATTCAAATTCAACTGAGCAAGGTGTGGATGGCAATGTAGATGCAGAGGATGGAAGTAGATCTCGATAGCAAGGGGAAAAAGTGGGCTATCCCATGGACGTAAAATGATTGGAGAAGCCAAAAGTTCCATCAAGAAATGATTTAAAGATAGAGATTTAGGATAAATAAAATCTAAATCCAAACTTTAATGAATAGCCTTCTTGGGAAGCAAAACTAAAAGTAAAGGTAGGGGAGTATCATGAGATCCACCCCAATCAAGAGATAAAGATCTCAACAGAAGGTGAGATATTTTGAATCTCGATCCTTCACTCAATCAAAGCTAAATGTTCTACAAGACTTTCAAATACCCTAGTAGGGAAGTTTTAATTAGTTCATCTAAATATTGACACATTTAGGCTCTAGGATTTCAATCGATCGACATCAAAAGGGCACATAAAAATCTCTTTCATAAACAATGACTTTTTCATCATTTTATAAAATAATGAAGAATATTATGAAAATGTTCTGGTTGGAGGACCTTGGTTATGGGTAAATTAGAACTATTTCTAAAAAAATGGAAAGTATATTTTGACCCAAACTAAGAAAGAATCAATCTCATGCCTAAATGGGATAGGACACCAAGAATCCCATTAGAATTATGGGATGAATATGTCTATATTAGCATTACCAAAACCATGGGATACTTAATATAATTTGATTCGATTCTACCACCAAAAACAAAACCTAAATGTTCCATGTGAGATTATGTGTCAATGCTTATATGGATCAAGTTCTCCAAAAATTCATCACTCTAGACTCCTCTAGTGAGAAATGGAATAAAAATATAGAATATGAAAACTTAGCACCAAAATGCAAAGGTTGTAAAAAATTGGGTCATCTAATTAGGGAGTACCCAACATTCATCAAAAAGGGAAACACATTCATTTTTAGAAAAGATAAGAAATACCAAGAAAGAAAACCAAAAGAACCTCAATCTTCTACAAGTGAAGGTCAATCCTCTATTACCCAAATCCTAGAGAAATAGTGACACACGCCCAAGGTATATTCTTAGATTTAAAAAATATACAATAAAAAAGGATCACCCAAGACTAAACACATTGGTTACACCATAAAAAGAGAAGCCTAATAGAGTGCAAGCTATGAACCATGTAACAAAACAATCAACATTTGAGTACTCACCACAAAAATTCAAGACAAAAAAGTTAAAAATGTTGAAGCAATAGACAAAGAGTTCCCACTGGTGACTAAGGTAAGAAAATTTCAATACAAAATATCTCCTTCAAAATTATATCATTATCTCATTAGTATTAATAACTTTCAATGCCTCCAACTTTCTAAATAAGAAGAGGAAAAGGGGGAAATTTACCCAAATCAGTCAATAAAAATAACAAGACAATAACTACCATCCAACAAGAAATCCTAGAGAAGCAAATGGACCTAAAAACTTAACAATGAATAAAAAATGTGATATATTCTTTGACTCTTAGAAAGGACAAGGAGCAATAAGTAACATTAGCACATTCAAAAACAAATTCAAAAATCAACCCAATGTAGGAATTTCCACAAAAATGGGAAGGATAAATAGGGCAAAAATCATAAAAAAGTAAATACAATAGGATAATATAGATGGAATTTAGTCTACAATACATGATTGGATCCATAAACCCCTTACAAAAAGTTGTTATGAAAATAATTAGCTAGAACCTAAGATGAATGAATGACATAAAAAAACAAAAAATGTTTAGATATCTTAAAAATAATAAACTCTCAACTATAATTACAATTCAAGAAACCAAAATGAAAGAAAATAATATTGAATAAATTAAGAGAAATGTGTGGAAAGATGCTAGGATGGAATTAGTTATCTCCTATAGAGCCTCAGGTGGCATAACAACTTTATGGGATGAATGGATGTTAACAAGATAAATTATCCTTAAGAAATATCATCATTTATCCATCCTCTTCATTGATTTTGCTTCTAGTAAGATTTGGAAACTTTCAAATGTTTATTCCCCTAACACTTCCTCAACTCGTAAAAAAATGTTGTATGATCGCATTGCCTTTAGATCAACTTGAAAATAAATTAAATAGATCATCATTAGAGACTTTAACACTCCCCTCTATCTATTTGAAAAAAGGAGGATCTCAAATATACTTAAATATCATGGAGGACATATCCAACTTCATTTCCCACAATAACATTCTTGATGTGGAATTGAGAGGCTTGCCCTTCACCTAGAATAACAAACAGCTTGGAGATAGCTTAATTTAGGTCTATCCCAATGATGCTCTCAATAACCCTAGTTGACTCATGACCCAAGATTTCAATCTCTCCATCCTTCTTTAAATTAGATCATATCATAATCCATTTCTATAGTTATGGAAAATAATTATAAAAAGAACAAATCTCCCTTCAAATTTGAACACATGTGGTTTTCTCACCTAGATATAAAGGAAAGGATTTAAGAATGGTGGGTAATAAAAAATTAAGGTAGTGAAATGTAAAAACTTTCCAAAAATCTCAAGAATGTCAAAATAAATATTAAAACATGGAATCATATTGTCTTTAGAAATATTACACCAGAAGGAGAAAGTTGAGAATGACATTAAAAATCTTGAAAAACATGTATAATATATAAGAATAAATGAGGAACTCCACTCTATAGAAAAAATTCTATTAAGCGATTACCATAACCCTATGGCCCATGAGTAAAATTTCTAAAGACTCAAATCAAGAGTAATCTAAATTAAAAAGGGAGACTAAAACACTAAATTTTTCCATATGTCTAATTTAAAACATATAAACCCCCAAAATATCAATAAAATCACTCGTGAATATGGATTGATTTATCAAGAACTCACCTAAATGAAAGAGGAAGTTGAGAGATACTTCAAGATTTTTTTAAAAACCAATAATCCTATCAATAAGATAAAAACTCAAAAGTTTATCTATCCTGAACCCTCTATAATCATTGTCTCTAATAATTCTAGTATTTTAAAAATAATCTATGAAGAGGATGTTAAATCAATAGTGTTTATTCTCAACAAAGACAAGGCCCCCTGGGCCTAATGGATTCCTAATAGCTTTCTTCCAAAATTTGTAATAAATTATTAAGGCTGACCTAGTTCAAGATGCTGATGAATTTTTCTCAGTAGGGAAAAATTTAAGAGAGTTTAATAACACTTTTTTAGGTTTGGCCCCCAAAAATATTGGTGTTTATGTTCTTAACGACTTTCATCCCATAAGCCTTTATAACTCTATCTACAAAATTTTCAAAAAAATCTTGGTTGTCTGCCTTCATCCTTTAATAATCAAACTCATCACTCCCAACCAAGGCAATTTTATCCATAAAAGACAAACCCAAGATGTAATTCTCATTGTTCATAAAACCATGCATTCTATGGAAATGAGTAAGGAAGATAGAATGATATTTCAAATTGACATGAGAAAGACATTTGATAGGGTTGAATGGGATTATTTGAATATGGTTTTGGAAAAATATGGATTCTGTAAGCATATATGACATCTCATTCATAAAAAAATAAGAAAAATAATGTTTTCCATCCTAGTCAACGAATCACCTATGGGTTACTTTAACATCAAAAGATAAATAAGATGAGAAGATCCCTTATTTTATTTCCTACTCATAATGCTCATTGACACCATTAGCAAGAACCTCCTCAAATCTCAAAAAAAAGGTTTAGTCAAAGGATTTAACTCCATTGATGGCATTCCTCCCTCTCTACATCAATAATTCATTGATGATACCATTGCCCCTGCTATCATTTCTATCAAATAAGACAAATAACTCAAGATAATATATCAAGTATATGAGAAATTTTCTATGTAGAAAATCAATTTTGACAATAACAATCTCTTCTTCATCAATATTTATTTGCTTAGACAAAACAAAATTTAAATAATCATGGGATGTTCAATCAAACACATACCTTAAAACTATTTGGGAATGCCTCTCTTCACTATTAATATGCTTATACATTTATGGAATCCTCTGATTGATTGATTCAAGAAAAAAATTATAGTTGAAAGGGAGCAATGTTATCCCAAGATGGAAATGTTTTTCTTATTAAAAGCATTCTCTAAAGTCTTCCAATCTATATCATGTCCCTATTCAAAATTCCTTCAAGTATTAGTGAAAACATTAACCAAATATATATATATATATATATATATATATATATATATATATATATATATATATATAGAGAGAGAGAGAGAGAGAGAGAGAGAGAGAGAGAGAGACATGTAACTTAATCCATTTAGGAATATCCACAATCAAATTACATTAATAATATCTATCACACACTAGTTAAGTAGCTTTCACATTCTAATGTTATTCTCATTTTCATCTATTAAAATATTGTGCTTCCAAAGGAAGTATTGTATTAAAGAATCTAACATTATTGATTATCATAGAGAGAGAGAGAGAGAGAGAGAGAGAGAGAGAGAGAGAGAGAGAGAGATGTAACTTAATCCATTTAGGAATATGCATAATCAAATTACATTAATAATATCTATCACGCACTAGTTAAGTAGCTTTCACATTCTAATGTTATTCTCATTTTCATCTATTAAAATATTGTGGTTCCAAAGGAAGTATTTCATTAAAGAGTTTTATTGATTATCATAGAGACAAGAGGTTTATTTTTCTCTCTCCTAGGTTAGGTCACTCACATGGAATATAATTGTATTTATCCCTATTTTTAATCAATAATATGTAGTTTTAAACCTCAAGGGTCCTTGAGACAAATTAGTTTAAACATTTCCCTTTGTCTTGGACATGTTTCTATGTGTTGATATGATTAGGGTTACATAAAATGAGAATACATTCAAAATTATATTTTTATTATTGTGTTTATAAGATAAAGGATTTTTGAATTATGTTTTTGATGAAGTGTTTCAAAAAGTTTTGGGTCTTAGGTATGTACAGATCCATTTTTAGACATGGTTAACCACTTTTGATAGAGCCAACAACTTTTAAAATTGTATTTATGGTCACTATTGTTTTTAGAATAGTTTGAAACTAGTCATTATAATAAATGACTAACATACTTTTAATATTTTTTATATATTTTTATGATTTAACTTATTTTGGACTTAGTTAATCTAAATAATCCAAATGATGAATATTAAAATTACATAAGAAACAACATAAATAACTCAAATCTAAATGTAAAACTAGATGATTTATTGCACTTACTATTTATTAAAAGGATAAGAGGATAGGTTACTTATCTTGTTACTATTATTGTTAAATACTTTATATGTTCATAATAATTAGAAAAAAATTTCAATGGATCTATGGTCACTAAGATTATAAGATCTATTACCAAAATATACTAGGACACTGCTAGGTTGGCTTATAAACCTATGGTGACCAATTATGTCCATTGTATTTATAGTTTTATCTTTAGGTTTATATGATTTTTTTGCAAAAAGTCACTATACTTTCCTATCAACATGTTTTATAAGTAATCTTATTCTCTCAATCTTGTGCTTAGATTTAGATTTTATCTTGATTTGATTTAAAACTATAGATCCAATTTCTACAATTGCTTAACCTATAAATACTGATTAAAAATATGGGTTGGATAATCAAAGATACACCTCACTAAGTGGTTAAGTATTTGTTACATTTTAATACTCTAAAGAGGGATCAAATTACACCTAGTTCTCCCATCTATGCATGTGTGTGCTAAATAGTGTTTTGTTAGAATGTAATACATTTTTTTGGGGATTTTAATACTTGAAAATATGCAAATATTACCTTGATTTACATGTTTATACTTGTATTATGTATTATTCCTTTGAGGGGTATTTATATTTTTATGTTTTTTGATAGTTCCTTAAAAATGTGAAAATAGATCTCTCGATGTATAAGATGTTTTCTATGTAGTGACCACATGAGAGATAGATATGAATAGCCTTAGGATTGATGTGTATAATAGATGAATCCTTAGGTAATTTACTTCTGTAACCAACATATGAAACTTGTGGGTCAACCCAAGCGAGGGTTTTAAATTTTAAAAATATCCATTTGAGGAATATGGGACACTACTAGTGAAGGTAGATATTATCGGTAACTAGTAGCATTTGATTATTGTCAGCATTATCTAGGCTAAAGGAAATTAGAATCCATAATATGAAAACTATGTGCATAAGATAATATCTTATTAAATAAAAAATTTGGGAGATCCTATATATGAATAAAAAAATTTGGTAAGGCCATGTTTATAGATAGGTAAATGGATAAGGAAAAGGGTGTGAATGAGTCATATGTGTACACACAAGCCATATATATTAGGGTAGGTCAATGATAATAATTTAAAATTTCTAATACAGAATTTGTGTGTCTAAAAATGTTTCCTTTTAACTTATTATTTAAAATACAAGATTAATAGGATAAGTAAGAAACATGTTACTTGAATATAACCACATTTGGTATCATTATGAATTCCCCAAATATCTATCTTAATCTATTAAAAGCTTATAATGAAACATGTAAAAATTAATGTCCACTCATGATAGAAAAATTTAAATAATCTAGATCTTTTAAATATTTTAAATAAAAAATAGAAAATAATGAATACACTTATATGTAAACCAAAATATCCTCTAGGGTATTGAGATAATTGGATGATTATGCCTCAAGTAGATTCTATTATTAAAACCACAAGTTGAAAAGATAAATTACTCAACCTTCATTGGAAACTAAGGGGATTTAGTATTTGAGTGTGGTAAAACCTCAATTACACTACTCAAAACATCATCATAATTTATTTGGTTTAACCTTGTATAATGTTTGTATGTAAAATGTGGAATCCCACATAAGGTTCATACTAAATCTTAAAACTTTCAATTAACCAATTAAATGGATTTTATATTTAAAGTGGCTATGTAACACATCATTCTCATCATCAAATAAAATTTTATGCATGAAAAACATCCATGCCTCAAACTCTAATCAATTTATACCTCAACATGATAGATAATGCCATGAATTTATATGTCACTCTGTCTAGCTTGATAAATGCAATAATTTTCTCAATATTGTCCATGTAACTTGATAAACCTATTCAATTTGATCCATGTAATAAGTCTCATCATGTCATATAATCTATCACCTACATCTCATAGTCCTATAAAATTCATAAAATATGCCTTTAATATGTGTGAATATATCATTATTTCCCAACATGAATCATCATATGTTCCAATTAGAATCAAAAATTTCATAATCTAACCCAAAATATTGACAAATTATTTTTCAAGGTTTGAAATCTATGACAAGCCCATTTATATGCTCCAATTTTGAGGTGAGGGATGAATCCTACAAAACACTTAGCTCAAAATAAAAGACTTATACACATAATGTTATATATAAATTATGTAAGCATGTAACATGATTATATTATGTCATTAAAGAAATATTTTATAACTCACACTCATATGAAACATGTAACCCAAGGCATACAAGTGTCATGCCAAGCAGATATATAAATTAGGTACACAATAATAGTCATAATAGATATAATCACATATTAATAATCCATGGAGAGGATGCATGATATAAATCATGGAATCACACATAAGTATAATAATGCATGATAGTAATCAAAAGATAAAAAACTTGGTAATCATTTGGATACACACATATATGTACATAATTTCATGATCATGATACAAACAAGCACTCAAGAGATGAAACATGTTAAATCAACTATAACCCAACACAAAAAACATAACCATGCCATAGAATATATGATCATATGCATAATTGAATCATGACATGATAACACACAATCAATTAACTCATCAAAACTTGAAAATTATTAGTCAATGTACCACACATCAATGGTCACATAATATAAATATAGATACTAAAATATGGTATTAAGTACTTGATAATGATAATATTAACATGCATTTACCATTAATGAATTTGGCACACAAACATAGTTCTAATCTACCATTCTATCACACATAAATGGTATCTTATGAGTTTGACCACTATGTTCTACTATTACACACCTATAATAAACTCACTATAATTTTCAAACCTAATTAGTAACCTATGTAGATTTATCTAGACCTTTCATTTAGTCCACCTTTACACATGTTAGTTTTATTAATTTCAATCAATATTTTCAGTCATTACTCATCCAATTTTATTAGAACAAACCCTATCCCAATAATAAATACTTTATACAATCAAACATTTCCTCAGGGTCAATCTATTTTTTTATAATTTAGGTGGCATAATAAATTACCAAATCAAACTTATATATATATATATGTATGTATGTATGTATGTATGTATGTATGTATGTATATCTTCTACTATTATACACCTATAATAACCTCACTATAATTATCAAACCTAATTAGTAACCTATGTAGATCTATCTAAACCTTTTATTTAGTTCACCTTTACATTTGTTAGCTTTATTAATTTGAATCAATATTTTCAGTCATTACTCATCCAATTTTATTCGAACAAACCATATCCCAATAATAAATAGCTTATAAAATCAAACATTTCCTTAGGGTCAATCCATTTTCTTATAATTTAGGTGGCATAATAAATTACCAAATCAAACTTATATATATATATATATATATATATATATATATAATGTATGTATGTATGCATGTATGCATGTATGTATGTATGTATGTATGTATATATATTATATATATATATATACATACATACATACATACATACATGTATACATGCATGCATACATGCATACATACATACATTATATATATATATATATATATATATATATATATATATATATATATACGTATATATATATATATATATATGTGTGTGTGTAGATATATATATATATACATGTGTATATATATATATATACACACACATACATATATATATATACATATACATATATATTATATATATATATACATACATATATATATATATATATATATATATATATATATAAATGTATGGATGTATGTATATGTTCTACTCTTACACACCTATAATAACCTCACTATAATTTTCAAACCTAATTAGTAACCTATGTAGATTTATCTAGACCTTTTATTTAGTCCACCTTTACACATGTTAGTTTTATTAATTTCAATTAATATTTTCAGTCATTACTCATCCAATTTTATTAAAACAAACCCTATCCCAATAATAAATACTTTATAAAATGAAACATTTCCTTAGGTTCAATCCATTTTCTTATAATTTAGGTGGCATAATAAATTACCAAATCAAACTTATATATATATATATATATATATATATATATATATATGTATGTATGTATATAGAGATACATACATACATACATACATACATACATACATATATATATATATATATATGTATATAGAGATACATACATACATACATACATACATACATACATACATATATATATATATATATATATATATATATATATATATATATATATATATATATATATAAAGGTCTCATTAAAAAAGTAATTGGCACATTTTTGTTACACATATACACTATTACACATTAATAGAATCTACTTTATTATTCTTAAATTTCAAACTTATCACTTGGATTAGTTACAATCCAAGTATGAAAATTTCCAAATCAAAGTCAAATAAATCATTGTCAATTATAAAATACACACACACAAAAATAAATAAATAAAATAGAAAAATACAATAAAAATCAAGGTCTCATTAAAAAAGGAATTGGCACTTTTTTGGTACACATATATACACTATTACACATTAATAGAATCTACTTTATTATTATTAAATTTCAAACCTATCACTTGGATTAGTTACAATATAAGTTTGAATATTTCCAAATCTAAGTCAAATCAATCATTATCAATTATAAAATAAAAATCATTAGCTACTTACATATAATGAAGGAGAATAATCATAAAATCACACTAGGTGCAAGAACTACATGTAACTTGATTTTAATCATTAGAGTATCATATATGTAGGTAATGGTTAATAATAAAATAGGGGTGAATGGGGCCAAATACATTCATTACACTTTCTAGGGGTTTTGAGGTTTCTATCCCTTACAAGTACACCTTGGATTTCAATGTGAAAGAGGATAATTTTTAAAGTTATGCACATTAGCATCATATATACAAAGTTTTCAGACACAAGTGGAAGTGACTATATTTTCACAACCCATAATTTATTCATAGGTTATTTATAACTATCATAGGTCAATAGAGATAGTAAATAATGACCTATATTGACATAACTAACCCTACACAAATATAAATATAGTTTTTAAACTTAATAAATCATAAGGGTGTTTCAGTCTATTTCCCACTACCATAATATAATCACAGTTGGAAAATTGATCAAGAAATATAAGTACTCATACATTTATTTTACTTACTATATTTAGCATATGATACTTATCAAATCATTGCAATCAATTTTAATATTTTACATTCAAATGTATGTTTGAATGTCATATTTATCAATCTAATTTTTTTTGCTAGTTTATATCCTATTAGGGTTGTAAATCAAAATTAGAGTGAAACATATTGGTCAAATTTCACACACATCAAATTTTATCAAACCCTAATTTTCCTAAAGTGTTTGATATTTTAACCTTATGTTTTTAGTTTCAAACCTAATTTATGATTATTTCCTAATAATACACATTAATCATGGCCATGATGAAGTCAAATGTTTTGGTTAATAAAAGGCATGATGGTAATATTTTCATTTTTTTCACATTGATAGTTTATCTCATTTATATTAATTATGTAAATAGATAAATAAAATCTAAATACATTTATAATCGACAAATAACAATAAACAATCCAAACCTTCCTTAAATCCTATTGCTAAAACATAAAATCTTAGTTGCCTCTTGTTATCATTAAATGAAAAAGGGAATGCATGACCTCCTTTATTTCCATAGTATGGATTAAATAATACATACTATACACCCTATTTATGAACTTATCATGAAGATTGAGACTGATAATGGTCATGATATACTACTATAGACATACTAGATGCCATGGATGACCAAGAATTCATTGAATATCTTAGCATGAATCCATATCAAATTGATGCATATGGTAAATCACTAGATATGATCCTCCCCAAAGATATAAATCAAGTGTTCACACCTCTACTTATAATTCTACTCCTATGTATACACATATAGTGACATATGTGACATCCACCCAAGGCTTCGGAAAATAAGAGGCCTCTAATATTTTTACATACTTTTTCCTACACAAGTAACCTTTAGCATCACATGATGACCCCATATTTTACATCAATAACATTTCCTACTACACATTCCCATGAGCATCCTATTATAAATATACATGCCAAGGTGTTTCAACTAGAGTACGGTGCATCTATAGCTAGTCATTCCATGGATACAGATGCATTTATTCATAACTTATAATCCCTTGAGATAAAAACTTATCCTTTCTTATTTTTTCAATATTTCAAAATCTTCTAATTTATGAAGGTAAAGGTGATCTAGATCAACACCTTAGACCATCCCACACATCATTTTGTACTACACATATAATGAAAAATTATTGACAAATATATTTATAATAAGCCTTGAGGACTATACTTTGTGATGGTTCTATGATCCCCCTATCCAATATGTAATTATAATAAACCCATTAGAAAACTAATTTATAGAAAACTTTTACAATAAAATTGATGAGAAACTATCTTATGGATAAATTGATAAACTCAAGTAAGGGTCCCATGAACTAGTCAATGACTATTTACTTTGTTATAATACCATGATATCTAAGATGACTAACAATATTAATTACAATGTGTTACAATACATATTCAATAAATATATCTTGGACTAATCAAAGAGTAAATAATATTATTCAAATCCTTTGATCATATATGTGATACAATATATGATAGAGAAATTAAGATCATAGATTTAAATATACTCATGTATACATCCACTTCTAAAACTACTCCAAAAATAAAGTTTCAAAAAAATCAACTTATAAGGGAGAATAAAATGATAAAAATAATGAGGCAAAAATTAAATTTAACATAGTATCACAACCTGAAAACTATCTATAATTGATAGCTCCATCGAATAGATAATTTTTAAGACTATCATGTACTAATAAAGAAGATACTTGAGTGAAACCTCATCACACTTATTAATCCACAAGAGATTGATATAAACAAACTTACACCAAGGAAATATGACTATAATACATATTGTGACTATCATCAAATTTTGGGACATTAAACAAATAAATGCTTCAAATTGAGAAATAAGATATAAGATTTTTTTGATGAAAAAATATTTATTAATTTGATCTCCCTTATAAAGGAATCTAGACCTCAACACAATGGAAATCACATGTTGAATATATTTTATGATCCATTTACTAAACATGAGATGACAAAAATAAGGATTATTTAGAATGAAATTATGCTTAAAACATGCATTTTACACCTATGACACATGATCACTCAATAGATGTTATTATTGGCACAATTATTGACACTTCACTATTGTGTCCTATGATCACATTTAATGATAATGAGTACATTGGTGATGATTCAAAATATGCATTATTCATACAATCATATATCGATGAAAGACTAATACACAATGATATTATTTATAATGGGTCAAATGAAAACATTTACATGATGATACTTAATCACTCCCTTGGGTATACATGACAAGATTTATAATACACATCAAGATTAGTTAAGCAATTATGGATAGAAAAATAATACCACGGGACACATAGTACTACCTCTTAAAGTGGTACTCATAATAATATCCACACCATTATTAGTTTTAAAAAATAATGGTGTCTTTGACATGTTTTTAGGACTCCCTTGGATTTAAAAACTTCATGCACTACCATCTATTGTACATCGATATCCAAAATACATACAATTCAACAAGTTATACATAATTATATATGTATATTATGAGTATACCCTCTACAACCATTGGTATCTCTTTTCCCACACCCACCACCACTTTAGTTTGTTGATACACTCATACATGATCATTATAGAGCTATTGGATACACATATACAAGATATAATTATATAATTAGTTTATAGGAAAGTAGTTGGGGCTTAAAAATATATATTCAATGTTGATCACATCAGAGAGTTAATCAGGACGCACTAAAGCCATCATCTCCTATAACACACAATTAATTTTCACCATAGATGGTTCAATATATTCCAAAGTGAACATATACAATGAGACATTATAATACTATAAAATAGACTCCATAGAGTCATTAAATATCTAGAGATACCCATCATATGTTGAGTTCTATGAGAAATGATCATGATAGTTTTAGCGCAACATGTGATTTCTTATTAGATTAATGACAAGAATGCATCAAGTACATTTTGTCCATGATAGAGGATCCTTACACTATTCAATGTAAAAATTCCCCATGATCCTTCAATTGATGCAATCATAAGTTAGCATTTCCCATAATCTCAAATATTAAAAAATTACAAATAAACTAAGATTTTTTTTTTTTAAAGACTTGAACATGATATTATTATTGTATTTTACTATTTACATATGGTATTTATCACATGTTTGGTATATGGAATTTTATTTTCATGCATGCATGCATTTCATGATATATGAGTGTGGTGCAAGACATAAAATTTATACATGGGCATATTGATGTTAGAATTTCCTATACCTAGTGGCCATGTCAATAGTAGGGGAATTTTATTCCACAAGTCTCACTATTATAGGTTATATCTTTCTATGACCTTTTTACTATATTAAAATTTAGATAGCTTACACATGTCTTGCTAATTACTCATATATTACACATTGTTACATGGATATATTATTATACTATGATATGACATTAATACATATGAATGGTGTAGACTAGTATTTATTATTTTTATGCCCCATAGATGTTTTTACACTCTTACATGATAAGATAATTTTTGGTTAACTATTGTGTGTAGCATTTTAGCCTTGATTATGACATTTTTATTTCCCTTGTGTGTAGACCTTATCCTTGTTTGATGTGACATATTTAGTGTCCCTTGTTTTTGAATATTTATGTCTCATTACATGCAAAAATTGACCATTTTTTAACATCTTCATGTCCTTGAATGCAGCCCTTAGCCTTATTTGTGAAACTAACACTTCAACTTGTTACACTTATTGAGATTTATGACATTGAGTTGTGCCATGATATATATCTTGCACTTTTACTAAACAATATTATTTAGTTTCCCTTATATTATATGTTTCATTGATAAATATATCTATACATGACATTTATATTAATGATATATATGCATATATATATTGTGTGTGTATACATACATACATATATGTATGTATGTATGTATGTATGTATGTATGCATGTACATATGTATGTATACAATATATATACAAACACACACACACACACATACACACACACACATGTATATGTATATGTATATGTATATGTATATGTATGTATGTATGCATATACATATACATATACATATATACATATACATATATACATATATATATATATATATGTATATATATATATGTATATGTATATGTATATGTATGTATGTATGTACGTACGTATGTACATATGTATGTGTGTGTGTGTGTGTGTCTATATATATATATATATATATATATATAATACTATGATGACATGCTCTCTACATGTTCGCATGAAATTACATGATGTTATATTTATACTTGACATAATATAGTTAAATATTATTTTGAGATTATCAACTTACAAGACACATCCTTCATCTTAAAAGGAGGTAATTAAAGTGAGATTATTATAGAGATATAAGCCTCCATGAGAATAAAAATATATGAGTATAGAATTTAGAGATTCATAATGGTTTCGATATCAAATGGTTTAGTTACATTAGATATATTGGCACATTGGTATATATTATGGGTGAATATGACATTTATATATAGTCACTTTGAAAATACTCAAGTATAGATTCAAACACACTTAGGTGCATATGTATGGGCATATGAACATAATTTAAAGGAACACTAATTACAGGGTTCCACATACTCATCCATTTGAGATACATGTTCTAAAATTTAGTATATATATTCATAACATTCTATATCATTTGGTATATATTCAAGGGGAATGATATTGGTTCATGCACACAGACACAATTAGATTCATGAGACATGATACTAGTTATTATATATAAACAATAACATAGTTTAAAGTTGAATGATAAATGGTTTTCATTTCACTTGACATTTATCAAATCTATAGTCTTAATGGAGGAGTGAAATTTTTTCATTCTATTTTGATCATGCATTATATTATATATTTATAAAACTTAAGAGAACTATACAATAAAACATGCATTTAGTATGAGGGCATGAACATTCTTTATTCACTTTTGATAATGCATTTTGTTTTACATGGAGCAAACTTAAGAAAACTAGAGTGAAACTATACTATTAAACATATAGTCCATACGTAGAGGTTGATTCCATTTCTTTTAGAGAGACCATAATATGTTTCCATATTTATTTCAAGCATAGTTATTTGGGTTAGTATATTACCTACTTATCCTCACATTCATTATGGTTGGGCATGTGTTATTCCCAATACAAGGGTCTGCATAGTTACACAAAACTGGCCATAGTCACCCCAAATTTACATGTTTTTTATAGGTTTTGCTATTGAGTGACCTGCATAATTATATATTCATACCAAATAAAAAATGTGCTTTAAAAACTGAGGTATATCTTTTTCTTCTACTCTATTAATTATGTTAATAGAATAAAAGGGAGGGATTTATAGATTCTAAAATCTACCATTAAATACATGATAATGAAAAACATGACATACATTTACCATGCATAACTCAAACACACAAACATTGTCCTAATCTTCCATTCTCTCACACATACATGTTATGTTATAAGTTTGAAACTTTTGTTTTTATATTACACGCCTAAGGTACCTAATTATCTATTTAAAACCTACTTAATATACTAAACAAACATATTTAGACCTTTAATTAATTATTACTATACATAGGTTAGTTCCATCAATTTTATTCAGAGATAGGTGAATATGACCATATAGTCATAATGCTCATTTATGCATAGGTCAATATTAACCAAAATAGTTCAATATAAATAATTGATATTGGCATAGATAAATGAAATCAAAAAAGTGTGGATATAAATATATTTCATGAATAAATTGATTCACATGCCTACTTCACTATGTTTCTCACTACCAAAATATAGTCATAAGAAAATATTCCACCATCAAAGTAAACACCTATCCCTTTGTTGTACTTAATATATTTAGCATATGCCACTTGTGAGATATTTGAAATCAAATTTAGTATTTTACATTCAAATTTATGATTGAATGCCATATTTATAAATTTGAATTATTCTATTATTTTTATCCTATTAGGGTTGTCAAACAAAAATAAGGTAAAACAATAAAAATCATCAATAATCACTCATAGAATACAAAATGTAACACATAATGGTCACACAATTTAACATGAAATATCATAAACAACAATCATCACACCATATAATAAACATTAGTATCAAATAATGTAAATAAAATGAATGGTCACACCATGTAATAATTATTCATGTCAAACATAAAAAATGTAGTGATATAAACACACATAGAACACATAAATCTAATACACATAATAAATTAATGACATCATCTCAACATATCAAAGTACACTATCCATAACATATAATACTCTAAATAGTATATGAAAGATAAATTCATGTATAATTAGTCTAATTTTATCAATATGATCAATGGGATCTATTTTCATCAAATCGTGCACCATAGGACACTTTATTCAAGCTCATAAAATTTGATGCAACATTGAATCATCTCTCAAGTTGTAGGGAATTGAAAAAGAGATGAATTTCTAGATTATAAGAGCTATCTCCCTAGATTCTTATTGAAGTGCACATCACCTAATCTAATGCTTGTATATGGGAAAGAGTTAGAAGTTTTCATGAAAATAAAACTATACTAAAGAGGTGATACACCAAGACACATCTCCACATGACTATCACATTCCTATTAAGCAACAAAGCTTTCCAATAACAAATCTAGGAATTGAAAGATTATAGCATTAATGATTCAATGTGAAGGTAGCGTAGATGGAATAATCAAGAAACAAACTGGTCTAGGGGTAGATTTCACACCATAGAGACAATGTTTTTCTTGAAGAAGAGCCTAGTATAATTAATACACTTCACATGACCTGATAAAATTATAGCTCTTGCTTAAACAAGAAGAATAAAGGGAATAAGTATGATACTATCACTTAGCTCCACTATTCATCACTCACACACTTAGACAAAGATGTTCACAAACAAAAATTAGATTTTTATTCAATTTTTAAAGGCAAAATTCAATGTCATACAAGAATGGCTTTGCCATACTAGTTGTGGTCTCTCTTAAAATAACCAAAATAGTTCACATTTATAGAACCTAGAATAAGAAAGAGAAAGAACAAGTTGAAGAAGCATGACAAGTGTTAAAAGGTAAAATCTAGTTACAATTCATGTTGATGAAGTTTAAAATGATCCATGAAAATTATTTACACATCATCTCATCCCAAATTAGCCACTTCTCCAAGTGTGGTGTAGCAAATCTTCTTGATCATTCTCTCTTGTGAACTACCTTCATCATAGGCTTCCTTTTGAGCATTCCAAAGCAAGTTAGTATAAGTGTCTCATGTGTGTTGATGATAGGGAGTTAAAAATATGAATCCACTTGTATTTATAGTTTTATTCATCATGACATTCCCTTACACAAGCTCCATCATCACCTACTATCATGATCACTCTCCAATAGGCCTGTCTTGATACTTGGCACTAGAATCTTTGCATCCTTCCTAACTAATCCATACCAAGGGTCTTATGACACATGTTACAACACCTCATATTCTTGGATTCATTAGAACCATCATAAAAATCCTTCAAACTCAAGTTGCCATGCTCTTCAATATGTCATTTTAGATGTTACTTTAGATTGGATGAAGTGAGAGGATTATCAGGGACACTTGTGAGCATTTACATGCCCTATAAATGGCATGAGGAGTTGGTTAAAGTCCAAATATACCCTCCCAAGTGGTTCGCATCTCATGATCATCTTCAGGACATGTAAAACAAAATAAAATATCAAGAGAACTTATTTTTTGATTCACTTTTATGGATTTAGTAAAATAAAATTTGCATATATTTAATCATCATGAAGTTGAAAACAACTTCTCTTCATCACTCATGGTCAAATAAATCCATTTGGAGGCATTTATATCTTCATTTCCTCCATTGGGTTACAAAATAGGGTTGGTAGGGGTTTTGATGTAATTAACCCTCTCAGCCTTTGTTCATATAGGTTAAACATTAGAACTTCCTCCAAATTCCACTGAGGTATCTATAGGGACCTTCTCTACCTTCTCTAAATTTCTCAAGGTCCCATGCAGATGGTCATGAAAGTTATGAGCTTTTCAACTTGACCTTCAAGTCCTTATGGATTCTATGAGGGTTTTAAATGTTTCTAAGCCCAAAATGGATTATAAATGGATTTAATTGAAACAAAAAGGTTCATAAACTTGTATATTAACCCTATAAACACGTTTCAATCACTATAATGTCTTCTCAAGAGATAAAAATGAAGATGACCCCTATTTAGCAACTAGGTCTAGACCTTGTCAATATGTCTGTCTGTACCCTTGGCCAAAATTGAGGATATAGTATCTTTTTTTCCTATTATAATGATTTAAAACTTATAAAATAATCCCTTAATCATGATATAATCACTTAGAAATCTTACCTAAGGTAAAAAATGAAAATGATGATCCTTATTAATCCCTTTGCTTACCATTCCAAGCCATGGTGACTGCAACCTTTATAGTATAGGGTACCCTATTTACTTCAAAGAATTATAAAAGTTTTTTTTATCTCTCCATGTACATGTTACAAATTATCCAACCATATTTTTGTCTTTTCTTTCCTTTTGATTCATCATTTCACCATTTTTTCCAAACTGTCTCCTCATTCATAGTAAAACTGCCCCTACTCTGAGACAAAATAAAGAGGGTTTTCACTATTAGATTTGGAAAATTGATGATTATATTACTTTATTGAACCCAAAATTATTATTTTTAACAATTTTTATCTTATAAATCCTCCATTTGTCCACAAAAAATCCTCAAAATTACTAGGCAGACTTTAAACCAAGCAGCATATGAAGATAGGCAGGGGATGGGACTATGTTTAGAGGTTTTAGGTATTGATTTGAGTTTTTTAAATACATGTAGGTATCATAAATTCCTACAATGATTTATTAAAACCATTATTAACCTACTTACCCCTTAAAACCTTCCTTATGTTCATGGAATCATAGGCTAGGTCTTTGACTGTCTATAAGGGGATCCCTATTTTAGGCTTGGTTGTAGGTTACTTGATCTAAGTTTTAGTATTTAGGAACATAATACACACATTATAATATGTTTAAAATATCATGTAGGTAGTAATTAATAATTTTTTCAAATCCAATCTCTATCCCTTACACCAATTGATCTCCCATTTTCAATATTAGGCCACTGCTTGTTAAGGACTGAGACTTCCTTTAATACTCTGCCTGTAGGTGTTATGGATTGAGATTTGGATATGGGTTTGGAATTAATTTCCATGTTATTAAGTAAAAATAATACCATAATTTTATAGTTTCACCTAGTATCCTTAAATACATATCAATTATTTCTCAAGATGCTCAACTAGGATGCCACTACCCTGACTAGACTGAGACCACATCTTGCCCTTGTAGGGTGCATCTTTGCAAAGATTTAGGCCTTATGGATGTTTTATAATGGTTACTCCTAAGTTCTTTGAGATCAATTATTACTAATTATACTTATAAAAAATTTTAAAGATCCACATGAGGTCTAAACTTAAAACTTCTTCCTCACTAACAAGGTATCCCACATGACTATGTTCAAGGTTTCCTATGGGTTAGTTTGAGCTCTCTTAGGTTATGTGATTGACTAAAAGCAAACCCACTTTATTTATAGTTCCATAAAAGTGTATAATTTAACCTAAAAAATTTAATTTAACTACTATATACCAAATCAACATGGAAACTTACTAAAGCATGTTGTAGGTTAGTGTTCTTAGACCTATTGTACAGATAGGGAGGAGTGTTTAGGAAGTCATCACATCAAACTTCACTTTGTCTCTATCACCTTAGACCATGAATTTAATTTAAACCATATATTATTTTTTAACTTTATAACATAATTGATGACTTTCCATGTGAAGTACAGAGTCACTTTTTGTTACCTTCTTGTAGGTGATCATTGTCAAAATTTAGTATTTTCTTAGACAACATCAAGGGTTTCAATGACCACTTTCCTCTCATCATTTGATTCTCAAAATTGTCATAGTTGTTATAGGTGGATATGGATACTAGACAAAACAATAAAATACATTGTAAAAATCTATTTTCATGGCATATACTATCCTAAAAAATCTCTAAAATCTTTGTTTGGTCCATTTAGGGACTGTGAGCCCAATACAATCAGTCATTCTTATGAAGGAAAAGTTTACTTGGCATGGAATATTAGCCTTAATAACATGAATACCATGACCATTTGGTTATTTTAGGGCCTTAAGATGAAATACATCATGTTTTTCATAATTCACAACTCTGTACAACCTCTTGGCTCCCCTATGTAAGATGACTGTGAATTGACTAGGTAGTGAACAAGAAAATTAGGCAATTTGGATTTGAAAAAGTATGATAATTTTATCTATCAAAAGGTAATTAAATGAAATAAATTTAAAAACGTTAACCAAATCATATTAAACATCTTTAGGATCTTCCTCCATGTTTCAAAAAACAAAATTTACCCATCTAGAGAAACAAGCACAATTGGGAAATACCTTTCAAAGACATTAAGAGAGGAAGTGTTGAAAGATGAAAATAATATGGAGAGGGGATTATTAAAACCTAAAAATACCTCATCAAGATAACATAGATCCATAGATTCCTGAAAACAAGAAATAGATGCACAACTATACCCCTCTTGAATGCAATCTCATAAAAGGCTACCTAGAGTGTAATTGATTGTTCATGAAGAAGGATCCACAAATATGAGAGATATTGTTATGGATATGAATTTAACTTAGATTACTATCCACATGTATAATAATTCTTCCTAAATACACTTATATGATTCATAACAAGTGTTTGAAACTGCTCCTCTTAAGCTTGTCAAGTGAAAATGAAGGAAAAGAAGATAGAAATGAAAAAAATATACAATATCTGAAATATAAACGTGGTAATGACCTCTAGGGAGGTGAAGAGTCATACCACCATGTTTTTATCTGCAAGGGAACTTTATAAGTCTATACAAGTGTTAGAAATGGCCTATTTTTTAGGAAAAACTACCATTTGACTAATGAAACTAACTTGTAATTATGACCTAACTAAATATAGATATGATTTGACCTTATCCATGTTGTCATACACCTTGGTTACAAATATTTTAACTTGAAAATCTTTAAAAGTCGTTTAATTGAGCCAAAAAAGTGGCCAAATGACCCTTTTTGCACATGAGACCTAGCAAGTGGTCAATTTATGACTTGTAAACACATTTAAACCTATCAAATAAAAATTTAAGATAGTTTAAAAATAAATTGAGCCTTTGAATAAGTTTTACCAATGCTGACTTTGGTTGACTAAGCCAATACAAGGGAAGTGAGAATCAATAGGGACTAGGGGAAGGGTAAATGAGACATATAAGACAATAAAAGACCACGTAAGACATGTGAAACCTTATTCAAAAGTTAAAAATAGTAGGGATTGAACTAAATTTTACTTGTGGTTAAATTTGGTCAACATTCTTGGTGATTCTTAGGGGTGGCATGCCCCAGCTATGCCTAAGACCAGTTGCTTAATCCTTCCATTGGGCATGGAGTCACACATATGGGCACTCAAATGAATTGAATATAACTTTGACTCAAGGGAAACAATCTGGTTGACCCACACACACACAAAATCACATACACACACCAATAAAGGGAAGGAAACACACTTGTGTTATGAAGCACTTAGGAAACACAAGACATATTGAAACAAACTACTCTAATGTATACAAACTAAGTAGAAGGAACTAATCCTCCTATATCAAAGGAAAGTTATTCATACCATCTTCTTGAAGTGAACTAGAATAATTTACAAGCTAGCATTTAGGACTTGTTCTTGTATGTTAAAAGCTTTGTTCACCTTTGATGGTGCTTACATTGGTTACACCTAGTTCCACAGGCAAGAACATGTATTTAATGGAGACATACTCCTCTTGAATGGTTTGAATTTCAACAATATCCCTTGTTTCAAGTGATCTCTCATGGATTCTAGATTAATTTTGATCTTCACACTCAACCTCAACCTCTACTACAAGTGGCTTTCTATCATCTAGATTATGCTCATTTTGGAAGGTAAGATCTCCATCAAACTTTGTTGGTTCAGTGCATGGGAGAGGTTCTTCAAAACTTACTACATCTCCTTATACCATGAGTTTTTCATCTATCCTATGCATTTGACTTTCTTGATATGAATTGTGCTTACCTTATTCTTCCTTTTGAGGTACTCCATGAATTCTAATAGGTTTAGCTACAACATCTTCTTCATAAGTTTTCTCAATCTCTTCATGAAGTGGAGACCCATCATCTAAGCTTAAGCAAAACTTTTCAAGGTCATCCCAAAATTACAACTCTTCATAGTCTATATAAAGGGCTTGAAGTTTATCATCCTTACCAATTTCTTATGGAACATCATGTTGGTGAATGATTACCTCTTCTTCATCTTATGTTGTAAGTTGATAATCATCATCTTCCATAAAGCATTGAAATTCATCAATCCACTCAATGTCTACTTCTTCTTGTCTTACCATTAAAGTGTCTTCTTCTCCCAAAATATGTGTTGGTTGCTCCATATCATTAGCTCCTTATTAAATATGTTCAAGGAACTCATCTATAATATCATCATCCTCCAAATCTTGAGGGGTCTTACGAACAATTAGTTGATGTGAAGGCAATAGAGAAGAAGTACTGAATGGCAATCTTGTAGGTGCTTTGTCAACCTTTTTCACATAGTGACTTTAATTTAACACATAGTTATCCTCCTTTTGAAAGTTCATAAAAATAGTAATTTAGCTGCTACCTTCTCCATGAGTATCCCTTTGCATGAGATTTGATACTTTTGATGTGAGACAAGGAGATAATATTTATTGTGCCACTAAGGCTTAACAACCTCCTCCATCATCATACACAAACTAACCTTGATATTTTCTCCAATGATCCAAATTTTCTTTTCCTTGGACCAAGCTAGTATGGACTAGAATAATAGCCCTTGTAGATGAAATATAATTAGGATTATAGGCATTGGGCTACCCATTGAAACCTTATTGACCTGGTCCTCCTCCTTGGTAATTATATTGTGGTGGAGGTCTATAAGTTTGTGGAGGATAGTATTGGGGATTGGGTGGAGTAATTGCATGAAATTGAGCTTGTTTGAGCTGGGCTTATAGTGACCTAATAATCTCATCTTTGTCTATAAAATTATTTGCATTATTTGGAGTGGTTATATATTTAGAATTGGCATTGGGAGCTTGTGCTACATGTGGATTTTGCATAGAGATCTTGGAGGTAACTTTATAGCTTGTATAAAACTACTCTTATCTTTAATATCTATCTCATATACATCAGGTAGAGTGAATCCTCCCATTCCCTACAACATTATTACCACATTATTTCCAATAGCCTTGAGATAGGTATGGAATACAAATCTTGGAGGAGGCCTCATGAAAGGTGGAAATATATTCCATGTCCTTTGAAATGTTTCATTGAAATCTCTCATGGGTTTATTATGACTCCTCTTTATCATATTCAACTGATGGATTAGTGAAGTATGGTCACTTTTATTCTCAAACTTATTCACCAAAAAATCTCCAAAGCCATCCCAACTAGTGATGCAACCACCTCCCAATGTCTTATACCAATTAAATTCTTTAACCTTCAGAGACATGATAAGTATTCTAATAGCTATGTTAACTTGGGTGATATTGTGGAAGTTTCAAAAGTTGAGATGTCCTTAATGTAATCATATGGTGTAATTGGACCTTCTCCATTGAAGCTAGGGAGCCCTTTGGTGACATTAAGAGGAATAGGGTCATATACAAGAAGATTAATTAGATTTTGAGTATCGAAGGCTAGAGAAGGATGTAGCCTAGCCATCTCTTCTTCATCCTCTTGATCTCCTATCTCCTCAAATTCATCTTCTTCTTCAAAACCTTTTTGTTCAAGATCTTATACCTCAAGAGGAGTTTCAAGAATAAGGATTTGATTGAATACTTTAGTAGAAGATGATCTAGTGAGGGCCTTGAAGTATAATGTGAATAACTTGATCTACAACTAGAGATTCTCACATTTTGGAGTCATCAAAGGTTGGATTAGAAATACTTTTGCAACATTGGACTTGTCAAGACTAGAATTCACCTTGACATGGAAGCAATTAGGACTCATGGTCCCACCAAGTGTGTCAACCCTTATGACACTCTATTAAAGTTCCTAAAATTTAATGCAACATTGAATCATCTCTCAAGTTGTGGGGACTTGAAGGAGAGATGAATCTCTAGGTTATAAGTGCTAGCTCCCTAGATTCTTCTTGAAGTGCACATCACCTAATCTAATGTTTGTATATGGCAAAGAGTTAGAAGTTTTCATGAAAATGAAACTATACTAAAAAGATGATATAACAAGACACATCTCCACATGACTATCACATTCCTATTAAGCAACAAATCTTTCCAAGACTAACTCTAAGCATTGAAGGATTCTAACATAATTGATTCAATTTGAAGGTAGCATACATGGAAGAATTAATAAAATAACTGGTCTAGGGGAAGATTTCACACCATAGACACAATTTTTTGCTTGAATAAGATCTTAGTACAATCAATACACTTCCCATGACCTGATAAAATCAGAACTTTTGATTAAACATGAAGCATAAAGGGAGTAAGGATGATACTATCACTTAGATCCATTATTCATCACTCACACACTTAGAAAAATATGTTCACAAACCAAAAGTATACTTGTATTTAGTGTTCAAATAAAAAATTTAATGTCATACTAGTAGGGCTTCACCATACTAGCTGTGGTCTCTCTTACAATATCCAAAATGCCTCACATTTATAGAACCTAGATGAAGAGAGAGAAAGGAGAAGTTGAAGAGGTATAAGGACAAGTGTCCAAAGGTGAAATTCTATTAAAATTAATGTGGATGAAGTGTAAAATGGGCCATGAAATTTATTTACACATCATCTCATCCCAAATTAGCCTCTTCTCTAAGTGTGGCATAACAAATCTTCTCCATCATTCTCTCTTGTGAACTACCTTCATCGCAGGCTTCCTTTTGAGCATTCAAAAGCAACTTATGACAAGTGTCTCATGTCTGTTGATGAAAGGGAGTTACAAATATTCCTCCAACTACAGTGGGAGTTTTTTCATCATGACATTCCATTAAACAAGATCTATCATCACCTACCATCATGATCACTCTCTAATAGGTCTGTATTGACACTTGGAACTAGAATCTTTGCATCCTTCCTAACTGATCCATATCAAGGGTCTTTTGAGAAGTTTCATGACACCTCATATGCTTGGATTCATTAGAAACATCATAAAAACCTTCCAAACTCAAGTTACCATGCTCTTGACTATGTCATTTTAGATGCCACTTTAGATTGGATAAAGTGAGAGGATTATTAGGGACACTTGTGAGAATTTCCATGCCATAAAAATGGCATGGGGATTTGGTTCAATTCCTAAGCTACCCTCCCAAGTTGTTGGCATCTCATGATCATCTTTAAGACCTATAAAACATAATAAAATGTCAAGAGAACCTATTTTATGCTTCACTTATATATATTTTGTATAATATAATTCCATGTATTTAATCCTAATGAATTTTAAAATAACTTATCTTCATCACTCATGGTTAAATTCATCCATTTGGAGGCACTTCTAGCTTCATTTCCTCCATCGGGTCAAAAAATAGGGTTGGCAAGGGTTTTGAGGTCATTATCCCTCTTAGCATATATTCATGAGGGATAAACATTATAAATTCCTCCAAATTACATTGAGGGATCCTTAGGAACCTTCTCTACCTATTCCAAATGCCTCAAGATTTTGTGCAAATGGTCATGGAAGTTATGAGCTTTTCAACTTAACCTTTGAGTCCTTATGCATTCTATGAGTGTTTCAAATATTTACAAGCCCAAAATGGATTATAAGTGGATTTAATTTAAAAAAAATGGTTCATAAACTTTTATAGTTACCCCATAAGCATTTTTACATCACTATAATGGCTCTTTAAGAGATAAAAATGAAGATCACCACTGTTTAACAACTAGGTCTAGACCTTGTCAATAGGTCTGTCTACACCCTTGGCCAAAATTGAGGCTCTATTAGATTTATTTTCTTCTTATAATAATTTAAAACTTATAAAATAATCCCATAATCATTATCAAATCACTTAAGAATCTTAACTAAGGTTAAAAATGAAAATGACCATCCTTACCAAGCCCTTTGCTTACCATTCCTTCCCATGGTGATTCCAACCTTTATATTATAGGGTATCTTGTTTACTTACAATACTTATAGAAAGGATTTATAATCTCTCCAATAACTTTTAACATCTTATAAAACCATAATTTGTTCTTTTCTTGCCTTTTGGTTCATTATTTCACTATTTTTCCCCAAGCTATCTCCTCATTCCTGGTAAGACTGCCCCTACTTTGAGACAAAGAAGATAGGCTTTGCACTATTATATTTGGAAAATTGATGATTTTATTACCTTATTTAACCATAAATAATGATTTATAACAATTTTTATATTCTAAATCATCCATTAAACCACAAAACTCCTCAAAATTACTAGGTAGACCTTAAACCAATCAGCCTGCGAAGGTGGGCAAGGGATGTGACTATATTTAGAGGTTTTAGGGACTGATTTGAGTTTTTTTAAGACATATAGGTATCATCCATGCCTAATATTATGTATTAAAACCATTAATAACGCAATTTACCCTTAAAAACTTCCTTATGCTCTTGGAATCATAGGCCAAGTCTTTGACAATTTATAAGGGCATCCCTATTTTAGGCTTGGCTATAGGTTACTTGAGCTAGGTTTTAGGCTTTAGTACCATAATACACACATTATATTAAGTTCACAGTATCATCTTGTCATTCATTCATCATATTTTTAAATCCAAGCTCCATCCCTTACACTAATTTGTCTCCCATTTTCAATATTAGGCCATTGTTTGTTAAGGAATGAGACTTCCTTTAATACTTTTCCTATAGATGTTATGGATTGAGATTTGGATATGGGTTTAGACATCCTTTCCATGTTATTAATTCATATGAATCCCATCATGTTTTTATTTCAAATAGGATTCTTAAATTCATATCAATTCATGCTCAATATTCTCAACTAGGATGTCATTGCCCTGACTGGACTGAGACTCCGTCTTGCCCCTGTAGGGTGCATCTTTGGCAAGATTTAGTCCTTTTGGATATTATATTGGGGTTAATCCTAAGTTAATTGAGATAAATTATCATTCATTTCACTTATACCAACTTTTAAAGATCCACATGAGGTCTAAACTTCAAACGTCTTCCTCACTACCAAGGTGTCCCACATGACTATGTTTTATGAGTGTAGGGCTACCTATAGGCTAGTTTGAGATCTCTTAGGTTATGCTATTGACTAGAAGAAACTCTAATTTAGGTATAGTGCCATAAAATTTTATAATTTCACCTAAAACCTTAAATTTTACTACTATTCCCAATTAAGGTAGAAAATTATTAAATAATGTTGTAGGTTAGTGTTCCTAGGCCTGTTGTACATATACAAAAGAGTGTTTAGGAAGTCATCACATCAAAATTCACTTTGTCTCTATAGAATTATCCCATGAATGTCATTTTAACCATATATTATTATTTTAATTTGATATAATAATTTATGACTTTCCATGTGAAGTGCAAAGTCAATTTTGGTAACCTTCTTATAGTTGATCACTATCAAAATTTAGTGTTTTCTTAGAAAACTTATGGGTCTCAATGACCATCTTTCTCTCATTATTTGCTTATTTAAATTTTCATAGTTGTTTTATGTGGATAGTAATACTAGATAACACAATCAAATACATTTTAAACACCTATTATCATTTCATATACTATCCCAAAAAAGCTCTAAAATCTCTATTTGGTCCATTTAGGGACTGTGAGCCCAATACAGTCAATCATTATTATGAAGGCAAATTTTAATAAGAATGGAATATTAGCCCTAATAACATAAATACCATGACAATTTGGTTATTTTAATTCCTCAATATGAATTACATCATGTGTTCCATGATTCACAACTCTGTATAACCTTTTAGATCCCCTATGTAAGATGGTTGTGAATTGACTAGGCAGTGAACAAGGAAATTGGGCAATTTGGATTTTAAGGAGTATGATAATTTTATATCTCACAAGGTAATTTAATGTAAATTTTTTTTAAAAACTAACTCAATAATATTAAACATCATCAATATCCTCCTCCATGTTGTGAAAAACATAGGTTACCCATCCATGGCTAAAACTTGAGAAATAAGCACAATTAGAAAATCCCTATTAAATACATTAAGAGACGAAGTGTTTTAAGTTTATAAAAACATGGATATTTGTTTATTACAACATAATAACACCTCATCAAGATCATATAGATCCATATATTCCTAAAAATAAGAAACAGATGCACAACCATACCCCTCTAAAATGCAATTTCATAAAAGGTTGCCTAGAGTGTAATTGATTGTTAATGAAGGGGGAGATAAAAATATAAGAGTTATTATTATGGATTTTAAGTTCACTCATAATACTATCCACTTTTAGAATATTTCTTCTTGACTCCACTTGTACGGTCCATAGCAAGTGTTTGAAACTATTGTTCTTAAGCTTACCAAGTGAAAATGAAGGAAAATAAGATAGAAATGAATTTTTTTATGAAATATCTATATTAAAAACATGATAATGACCTTTATGGAGGTTAAGAGTCACACAACCATGTTTTTAGATACAAGAGAACTTGAGAAGTTTGTACAAGTGTTAGAAATGGCTTATTTTTAAGGAAAAACTACCATTTGACTAATAAAACTAACTTGTAACTACCATTTGACTGAATCATAACATGATTTAGCCTTATACACGTCCTCATCCACCTTGGTGACAAACATTTAAACTTTAAAGTCATTAAAAGTCATTTAATTAAGTTAAAAAGGTGGAGAAATGACCCTTTTTGTACATGAGACCTAGCAAGTTGCCAATTTATGACTTGTAAACACATTAAAACCTATCAGAAACCATTTTAGGAAATTTTAAAAATAAATTGAGCCTTTGAATAAGTTTGACTAGGTGTAACCAATATTGACTTTGGTTGACTAGGCTAGTATAAAGGAAGTGAGATTCAATAGGGACTAGTAGAAGGGTAAGTGAGACATATAAGATAATAAGAGACCTTATAGAACATTTGAAACCCTATTTAAAAGTTAAATATTAAGGGTTGACATAAATTTTACTTGGGGTCAAATTTGACCAAAAATATCTTCATATAAATATATAATTTGTAAATCATATTACTATGACCAAGGTAGGCTTACCCCTAATATAAAAAGGTAGTCCCTAGGTGTAAGGAAAGTATTGGATTTGCATGTTTGTATATCATATTTACATGTATGTTCTACATCCCACTCATCTATATCATGAAAATTATATGTGCATAAAATGGATTTGTAATCTACCATATATATAATAAATAATGTAATTATGCAACTAGTAAGGCATGTTATGTACAATTCCTATTTTTTTAGTTTAGAATATGATCATAATAGAAATTGATCTCATCATAATCAGAGAAAATAATTAGGATGGAATCGCCTAACCAACTGTTGATGTAAACATCCCCCATTTCTAAAAAATAATGACCCTTGTTCAAATTTTGCAAATTATTATATTAATTAGGCATTCAACCTGATGAGAGGGCATTATTGAGTATCAAGTGTTGATTTAGATTACATTAACATGCTAACACATAAGCTTTGTTTGATCTTACCTAATGTTGGTAACATTTTACCTATGTGTTTCCATCTTATAGGATCAATGAATCATCATTATAATGAACAAATGTTCATGGGTTTATGCTTCAATTTTAATTTGAATCTTAGTTTGTTAACTAATATGGTCCCATTTGAGTCATTATGTTTACATTTGGTCCATAATTGATTATTTGAATCCAAATTTAAATAATTTTTAAAACCTTTGACTAAATTACTTTAAGCTAAGTTCTTATTAAAGTGGATTCATATTTTAGATAGGTCACTTTAATACATCTTAGTCTTAGTTTAATTTTAGCCTAAGCTTTGATCAAGTTTATTAATTCATTTGAACTTTAATCTAAGATTTATGATAATTAATTATATGTCTTGATCACTTATTTTTTGATTTTACTATTCATAGGTACAAATTGAACACAAGGTTGCCAAGTGTCAAAACCTCAATCAATCAGATCAAGAACTAATGATATGTGGGTGATCACCCAAAGTTAATAAGTCAAAGTCACCTTGATCAATATGATGGTGTGTATTCTTACATAGAAATTACAATCAATGATCTACGTTGAAGATTGGGGTCAATAAGTCAAGATAGATCTACAATATGCATTTAATCATACAATTGGAGATCCAATAGTGAACACAAATCCAATAGGTCAAAGGATCCTAAGAGTAAATGTTATGGTGACATGTGTCATAATAACAGTGAATTGGTAACATATTAATGACCCAGATTTGATCATATGTTTAGCTGATCAATGGCATGTATTTGGTCATATAGATCAATGGAAAATGTTTAACCATGTAGATGGAGATCAATGGTGTGAATTGAGTTAGTAATTCAATAATATTAGATTGTACACAAGGTTATCATGTGACATAAGATCATTAAATGAATGGATAGTGATAGTAGGGCACATAGAAGGAATGCAAGGCTACCAAGTGTCACAATCTTAGAAGCCCAGTTAAAGATCAATAACCAATGTTAAAAATCAAGATAGGAGACTCCCAAAGTGATTGATGGAGTTAATTTTATTAATTTTTTAGTGGGAATGAGATGAAGAAACATTCCCAAAGTGACAATGGTTATATTTTAAAATTAAATAAATAGTGTGACAAGGAGATGCCATATAGGTAGACATGTCAAATGAAAATATTTTGTGGAACCAAGCATATGAATGTATAAATACAAGATCAAAATATGATTTGGGTTACCAAAGAAATTATTTCAAATTTAGATTCTACCATTAAAACTCATTTAAACCCACAAAAATACCTTAGACATATGAAAAAGCCCTAGAGTTATTCATGCATTCATTATTTTGAGCTAGAAGAGAGAGACTAAAAATAAAAGTTGTTTAAAGAGTCCAACCAGAAAGTTAAAAGAGTTGAATTGTCATTCATAAGTGGAGAATATAATTAGAATCATATAAATGACAAATTATGGACATATTTCAAAGTAAATTATTAAATTATACTCATCATCAGATGTAGAGGGTAGAGTCTTTAAAGATACAATGTTTATGGCTTATTCACTAAATACATGAGATAATAACTATTTGAGCTTGTTGTAGACCATAAAGAACTAAGTAATTTTAACCAAAGAAGAGGATAAGTTAATTTTGGTATATAGATTGAATCATGACATCATGGAAATTTATCTTATAGGACTCTATTATGTTACTACCAAGATAAAGGTATTGCACTACATCGATGTCCTTAGTCCTATTTTTAAACATGTTAAAATTAATAAGGGTATGCTTATCTAAGAACCAAGTTTGAAAAAAATATTTTGCATATCCCCTATTTACTTTTAATCCTATTATGAACTACCTATACTCCAAATAGACCTCACCTCCATTAAAGCATGGGCCCAAATATATACCATGGAAGAAATCGTAGTGAAATAATTAGAAGCTAGTGATAAAATCATTGTATATTCTAATAAGAAAATCCTTCTGAGCCAATTTAGAATATTATTTATAATGGTTATGACCATGTTGAAAAAAATATATATATTTTCACTTACTGCACATGTAGAACCTATATGTGTGCCTGTTATGTATTTCATTATTAACAAAGTGGTTGTACCTCCTTTAGGCAAAATCATTAGCATTTCCTTAAGTAGGTAGATTTATAGTATTAAAATAAAGAAGAGAATTGAGTTCTTCATGATTTCATATTTTTTATATGCCCTACGTTCCATAACTAAGATTTCTAACCAAAGAGAGTGGTCCCCCAATGGTACCCAAACTATGTCCCAATATTAATCAAAATTACATATTTATAAATATAGAGAACATATCCAATTCATTTGTGATTGTGTATATCCTATTTTGATCCAAGACATCAAAGGTCTCCCTATGATAAGGATAACTCCTTTATTCAATAAATCCATTGAGATAATGGGATATATATGGATATACATTGATTGCATGGTTATCAAGATAGAAGAAACCCAGAGTGTCCCCTTAAATTGCTAGTACACATACTTGATAAGTTGGTAAAACATGAAGAAGCATACTAAATATTTAATGGAATATATGGTATCTAAAATACTAAAAGGAAAGGACTTCTCTAGGGTTTTACCATGACTATTGGTATAACCACTTTTAGACAATGGGACCAAATTAAAGTAGCTTAAAAACATAGTAATTCTTTCAATTTATAAATAGATGACAATAGATAGTGAGATCCCAATGGTATGTTAAAATAGAACTTAAATAACAAAGGAATTCTAGTTGTACCTTATGCACATGAACTTAGATCATATAAATCTATGTACACTATGGAAATCACCTATCATGAAGTTGCTAATAGTCCAAAAGAACATAATATAAAGCATAAATCCATATTACTAAAAGATAAAAAGATGGAAGATAGATGGCAACTTGGTCTTAGAAAATATCAAATGTTAGTTGTTATCCCTTCTAGGCTTCCCCCAATTGACATATAAACAAATCATAGACTTGAATAAAGGAGATCGATAGAAGTTTCTTCAAGCTCCTTAGTCCTTGAGTCTTCTAGAACATCAAAACAAGATTGCCTTAATAAGAAGAAATTCAAATGATAGCTTTGGATCCATAGGAATCTCTTCAATATGCATTGATAATTCTCTCCATGACCTATGAAATAGACATGAATATCGAGGAATAAAATTTTGATGAAGCCAAATAGGAAAAAGAAAAGGAATAAAGTTTAATGATCATTAATCCTACCAAAAGGAAGGTTGAAACTACAGTTATCCAAAAGGCAAAGAAATCAAAAATCGATATCATTCTCCCTTTGAAGGACATCAATTGTTTTTGGTGAAGAGAACTCAATATATGGACTGACTATACATGAATGGTTCATATAAGAATCAAGGATGGAGAAGCTTTGTGCTCCCTATCACCCATGGGCTATAGTGAAGACCACATGCATCCCTCAATAATAGGAGTTAAAGGCTTGGATAATAGCATTACAAAATGAAGAAGAAAAGAGACTTACTACTCCAACTCAAATAGTGGTCCATTTAAAAATAGAGGTTTTAATTAATCATATGGCCCAATCATCAGTGGAAGTCAGGTATGATCTAATTACTATAAGACTACAAATATTAACTAAAATAGTTGTCATAAAATAAGGTCAGGTGGTTCTACACCAAAGGGTTGAGCCTTTAGTTCACCTAATTTAGAAGAGGTAAAAAAGACTAGGGGAAGACCCTGTGTTTGAATATGTAATGAAGCTAGCTCAATCCCAATTAGAAAGGTTACACGCTATAATCAAAGGATTAAAATAAGAGAAGAAAATTATGGAAGAATAATCTACTCTCTAAATACCAATAGATATTATTAATAACTTTGACACAACTATCTACTAGGCATTCAAATATTAGAAGGCAATAAGGTCTAAATTGGACATGGTGAGTAAACAACATGCCATGGCTCTAAACCAAGACAATTAGTGGCAAGGCTCATATAATAAATTAAAGGCATTAATGAAGATACTAATGGAAAACTAGATCCCTGAAATTAAAATGGTCATCCCATCACCCTTAGATATGGCTATGATAATCTTGATGGAGAAAATTAGGGACATAAATAAGTGTTAAAAGGAATTTAAAGTCTTTTAAGAGACTTCAAACAACTAGAAGTAATAATGATATAGATACTAGGAAGTTTGGTTAAGGATCTAACCATCCCCAGTCAAACAAGCTTAATAAATAGTGAAGAATACTAGTAGAGAGCTACTGAGTTCATCCAGTAGGTCATTAATAAAAGCAAAGGAACCATAGGGGATGACACCAAGCTTATCTTGAACTTGATATTGATAAAAAATGAGGATATTATTAATGTTAGGAGTATCAAAGAAACCACAGACAGGATGGATGGAATCTTGAGAGATTTAACTAGGCAAATAAAGGAGCTACTCATAGACCCAATCATCAATCTCAGGTTGATTAATGAGTAGTATGACAAATCCATAAGATTTTGGAATAAAAACATAAGGCTAAAATTTTTGGGGTATCTAAAAGTCAATAGGGTTGACTTAGAATATATTTTTATATCAAAAACCATGTGAATCATTCAAAAAGAATATACTATTTTGTAAAAGTATGCACAATGTGTAATGCATGTGGATTATAGGTTAGTTACATTTGAAAAGTGTCACTGGTATTAGAATATTTATAAGAGGACATTTTTCCTTGACACTCGTCTAATTCCCATTTTACAATGACTAACTAAAATACTCCATAGGTTGCTCTACCAACCTATAAAAGGGGGTATTAACATTAGAATAAGGGAGGAAGTTTTGAGAGAAAAACTATTTTTTAAATTTTAGAGGAAATAATATAAGAGAATTATATGAATATTGTCTCATTCTGTCTATTTATTTGTTATCATGGCTACTTCCTCAAGTCTAGGTTTTGATGTTTAGATTTGAACATAGATATGAATTCTAGATATGCATGTATTAATGCAAAATTATTAATTTGAGCTTTATGTTAGGTTGACTAAAAGTTATTAGATTCATTTAAATATCATTACTTTTTTGTAATATGTGTAAATGCAATTTTCTTATTTAAGTAAATCTTTAAAATGAATATGATCTCTAATTTTCATGTTTTCAAATATCTTTAGATATTTTCTTGGTATATGATATGATCTATATTATTTGGTAATTTCATGTCATATGATGGTTTGAATATGCATATCTTTGATGAAATGAGATATTTGTCAAGGTGTCTAGACTAAAGAATAGAAACATCTCTCTTTCTGCTTTACCTTACCTATTTTCTCATTTTTTGATCAAATCACTATAGTTTACTTTTGAATTGTTAATATTTATGCTAGATTAGAGTTTTATAATTTAGATTCCAATCAATATTCATTATATTTATCTATATAAAATTTATCTTCACAAAAATTTAGGATCAAGGTTTCTCCCAACAACCACTTTCATAATCATTTTGTAAAATAGTCAAATAACTTGATCACTACTCCACCATAGATCTCAGGAAGATCACAACCAGTAATTCATGTAAAAGATTCTTTGAATATTAAAATGATAAGTGTTTTCAAGACTATCTAAACCCTATGATACATTTACAGTAATCAATATGTGGGAGAAATGGTGCTATAAGGAGGGCTTGAGCCAAAGATTTATGAATCTAAAGTATTTTGAGATGATTTTAGTGAATTTTATTCAAAGATCAATTGATCCTTTACAAATTTGTGTTTTTCTTAGGTTAAATTTGTAAATATCATTGATATTCATGGTTGTAGACTAGTATTTAGGCTTATTTAGCTAAAGATAGTTATTCTTTGAAGATTTATGTGAAAATTTTGAAAAGTTTGCTTACTCTTTATGAATATGATGTGTTTAAGGTTAGTGATAGTAGTTTTGTTTAAAGATCATTGATATTCACAAGTTTGGATGTATTTTTTTATCTAATATAGTTAAATATACTCATTAGTTGAAATATTTGTATGAATTTATGCAATTTTTTCTTGAACTTAGAAATCTAAATCTACAAATCTACTTATTTGTAAGAATTGAACTATTATTTGAAATTTTTTGAAGATCATTTATCTTTTCAAAGATAAAGTTTATATATCATATTTTAAAAAGGATTTGGATTTTACAAGCTATAACTTCCATGAATAAGAACTAGGTCAAGGTCTAAGACAAGGTTACCTCTTCTTTTCTTGGAAATTCATAGGAAAATAAGAGCGGATAAAGGTAAATGTAGAGTTTCTAAATCTTAGCCTACTTCACCTATTTTTGTTGTGTTATTCAATCCTCATCAAGGTATTACTTGGTTAGGTGGATCTTATATCCATGCACCTAATCAAGTACATGACTTATAAATAAATATAGAGAAATATTTACTTTCATTTACTCCTACATGCATTATTACTGTTGAAGAACACATCAAGTCTTTTAAGGTTACCTTAAGATTGTAAAATGTTGTTCATAAATATGTTGCTTGCAAGTTGTTTCCTTTTACCTTCTGAGGTGCAACATATGATTGGTTTCTTAATATTCATGAAAATTACATTGTTGGTTGGAATGATTTCAACAATTATTTCATTGATCAATTTATAAATATCGTTAGTCCCTGTGTTCTATATCAACAGTTCACTATGATAAAGAGAGATTCAAATGAAACCATTAGATATCTCGATGCTAGATTTCAAAAGATGTTTAGCATAACTATAGCTCCCTAGAATCCTAATGAATCTTTATATTTAGATATTTATAAGGATGGTTTAGATCTAATGACTTCTATATTTTTGAAAAGAGACATTAGGGTCATATATATATATTAGTTTTGGCATATTTTGAAGATATGAAAATTAGTGATAAAATAAAACCCTAAGGTCAATAAGCATATTTTATTCCTAATATAAATCCTAATTTAACTATATTAAATATCATCCCAAATTCTAATTACAACATTCCTGGTTTGAATCAAACTCTAGTTTTAAACCAATTGCCTTTGAGTCATGCTCATCTTGGTCATAACCTAAGATTAGCAAATAAATCTAAAAGTGGATCCCATCCACAAGATATATGAGATATTGTGCCAAAATATATTAATAGTAATCAATTACACAATTTAGAGGCACTTAAGAATAAAAATGATTATGTATTGAAAATGGTTCAAAAACTGAGCACTGATTTTCTTCAATTACAAAAATAGGTAGTTAACACTGGGGAGAATTCCAACATAAACTATTCTTATCATAAGTTTAATATATCTATCAATAGGTTTTACAATAATAATAAAAATAATAATAAGGATTCAATTTAGAACTAATAACATACCTAAAATAAACATTTGTCATGTAGCTTTACCTAATTATTATAGGGTTCATAACACTATAAAACATGGTGAATTAGATTGTATAAAATTTTGTAATTATTTTAAATTATTTCAAGATGAATTGGATACATTGAAAGTTGTGACTAATAAAGATAATGCTTTAAGGTCATCTCTCTCTTTAAAAACATCCAAATCTTTCTAAACAACTCTTATAGTGGAAATCTTTGATTTTCCATTTCAAGATGAGAATGAACCTGAAGATACTCTAGAGGAGAATCATGATTTTCAATAGTATATAAATAAGACTTATCCTTTAAGGAATAAAGAATAAAATAAATCAATGACAAGTTTTACTCCACCAAACAATAGTGATACTCCTCCTGATCCCCAAGCAAATAACAATCTAAAACCTCTAAAAAGAATTAACACTAGAAATAATGTTGATTCATCTAGTTATTCTACTAGGAGTAGGTACAACATAGTTGAGGATATGAATAAAATTAAAGTTAATATCACATTGCATGAATTGACTTAGATAACTACATATAGATAATTTTCACTATACTCTTTAACAAAAAACTCTATTAAATCACAAAAACCTATAAATGCAAATATATAAATTTATAAGAATAAAATAGAGGTTCCACCTTTTTTACTAATAGTTAGAGTTTTTGGTAAAACTTTGATAAATTTCTCTTAGATTTAGGTGCCTTTACACATATAATTCTAGTAGGTATTTATGAAAATATTGGTTTAAATCCTATTAACTTTGATAGAGTAGTGACTCAATTAGACAAATCTAGAGTTAAAGTGATTGGTGAATTGTTAAATGTGCACATGTAGCTTTCTTCAAAACCAAGAATGCAAAAATTTATTGATATTCAATTTTTTGACATTATAGATGCTTATGGGATTTTCATTAATATATATTGGACCAAATATTTGAATGGATACATGTAAAATTATTTCTCTTACATGTGGCTACCATGGAGGGGATTTCCTAATCAAATTTGGATTGAAAGCGAACCAAAAATGAAGCATATGATCACTAAATATAATGCAGCCAATGAAAGAGTAAATGTGGTTAATTCTAATTTAAGGGTTTACACCCTTGACACTACTCAGGTATGTAATTTTAAAGACTATGATGATATGCCTAGACTTTGGAAATTATATGTTGATGGTGTTATATGTAAATTAAGGTCTAGAGTAGGAGTATTTTTCATTAGTCCCTTTAGGAAGGAATATAATGTTTAGTACAAACTTCAGTTTCCTTATACCAATAATTTTGTAGAGTATGAAGCATTGATCCTAGGATTACAATTTTTTATTAAAGAAAAGGTTAAATAATTACTAATATATGGTCATTCTAAACTAGTAGTCAATTAGGTCGGAAGCAAGTATCAATGCAAATTGTATTATCTAAAGAAATAAAAGTTTATAGTATGGGAATTGATTAAATATTTTGATGCTTTAAATATTGTTTCAATCCATAGAGAAGGAAACAATCTACTAATGAATTAGCTTTAGATGTATTTAACCTAATGCCAAATCAAGGTTCTAAACTAGGAAGGCTTATAATTTAATTGGTCCCATGTCCCTCTATACCTGATACTATTAATCATATGAAAGTGTTTAGTGATGACCATCAAATCATTGAATTCATGAATAACTCAAGAGTGTTTAAGTCTCATAATATTGATGACATGAATGAGAAATCTCTTGATGATGATAGAATTAATGACAAGATAATACAATTGAATGATAACATGATTCCCAAAGGCATGATTACCTTGGAAAGACTATTTGACAAAGATAAGCTAGCATAAACTACTAAAGTTCCCAAAGTAAATGGGAAGGATAATAATGTATTTGACATAGGAACTCAAGGTCAACCTCAGCTAGTAAACCTTGATATAACATACACAAATGTAGAGTATATAAATGATAGAGACATACTAACTATTTACAAGGATGTTATTTCATGGTCTTATGAAGAATTTAAGATATTTGATCCTTGAGTTATCACCCATACCATTACCTTTAAAGAAGTATGTAAAATATTCAAGTAGAAGAAAAGACTATTTAATCCTATTTTAGAACCATTGATTTATAAAGAGGTTAATAAATTATTAGATGCAAAAGAACTTTTTCAAATTAGATATTCTACCTAGGTAACTAATCTAGTACCAATTAGAAATAAAAATGGAGAGATTAGATTATGCATAGATTTTAGGAACCTAAAAAAATATTTTTAAAAGGATAATTATCCTTTGTCATTCCTTGATCAAGTGATTCAAAGTGTTAGTTGTTCTTCCATGATGTCTTTCCTAGATGGTTTTTTAGGTTACAATAAGTTACTTATTAACAAGGAAGATATAATGAAGATTACATTCATAATAAAATGGGACACTTTTGACTATAGGAGGATGCCTTTTAGATTCATCAATGTAGGAAATACCTTTTAGAGAGATATGGACCATGCCTTTCAAGGTCTCATAGGTAAATGTATCATTATATATATGGATGATTTGACTGTGTTTTCCAAGAATAGAGAAGATAATATAATGCATTTGTAATAAGTATTTGAAGACTGTCAAAAGTATGAAATTTACCTTAACCTTAAAATAAAGCATCTTTATGTAACTAAAGGGAAATTTATAAGACATGTGATAGCTAAAGATGGGATTTATATAGATCTAGATAGATTCAATGTTATATCTAAAATAGGAACACCAAATAGTATAAAAGAGCTAAATTTTTTCTTTGGGAAGATCAATTTTGTAAATAAATTCATTTATGGCTTTATAGAGATTATGAAACCACTCAATAACATGATAAATAAGGATACAAAGGTCAAATGGAATGAAGAAATAAAGAAAGCCTTCAAGGATATCAAGGAAGCAATATGATAAGAACATATGTTGATAAGTCCTAACTTTACAAAATATTTTTATATTTATTATTTTTCTTCTAAACATACTATTGAAATTTTATTAACTTAGATAATTGATAAATGTGATCATCCAATTTCATTTATGAGTACTAAATTCAAAAATGTTGAATTAAATTATTCCCTAATTGATAAGCAAGCGTTTTTTTGGTTAAAAAAGCCAAAAAATTTATACATTATATTCTTAGGAATAAAGTGTATGTTATATTACCAAACCCTACTACCAAACTCATGTTGAGTCAATGTGAATTTGGAGAAAGAAGAGAGAAGTGGATGTTTATACTCTAGGAATATGATCTTAAAATGAAAACTACTAACTTTTTGAGTTGTTAGGGATTTATTTAATTGGTTGCTAACACTAATCCCAGATTGAGCATCATGTAATATGACCAATAATAGTTTCAACCAAATGATTGGTATGATGAAATCATCCAGTCCCTGATCAATGGTTATTATCCTATAGGACTGATTAGAGAATAGAAAAGAGATTTGAGGTTCAAATATACTCACTTCTTGATCAAGGATGGGATAATTTATAGGAATAACTATGGAGTGTATTTGAGATGCATTTCAAAGTAAAAATTAGGTGAAATCTTAAGTGCCTTTCATGAGAAACTTGGGAGTGGACACCCATGTAGGAAAACAATAGCTTACAAAATATTTAGGGTAGGATATTATTGGCCAACCATTTTCAAATATGATCATAATCATGTCAGGGAATTTCATAAATGCTAAATATTTAATACAAAGGAACCTAAAATATCAATGTCTTTGAGTCTAGTTTTAATTGACAAAATAGTTGCTCAATGGGGTTTAGACTTTGTACGGATTATCAAACCTATTTCTTTAGCTAGGCATAAGTATGTTCTTACTATAATAGATTATTGTACAACATGGATGGAGGTAGTAGCAACAACATAGTGTATGACTTAATATTTTATCAAGTTCTTAGAAGAGAACATTTAAACTAGGTTTAGGATGATAGTATCATTGGTCTGTGATAATGGATCAATGTTTACATCTATAGAGATGATTGAGTGGGCATATGAAAATAAAATAGCTCTTAAGTTTTCATCTAATAATTACCCTTAAGGAAATGGAGTTTCAAATTATATAAATAAGAATATGATGAAAGCTATTAAGAAGTTTGTAGCTCAACAACCAAGATTATGGAATCTATTGCTAAAATATACTCTTT
Source organism: Torreya grandis (assembly GCA_037957365.1). Taxonomy (NCBI): domain Eukaryota; kingdom Viridiplantae; phylum Streptophyta; class Pinopsida; order Cupressales; family Taxaceae; genus Torreya; species Torreya grandis. The sequence goes on from JARHVA010007409.1 coordinate 420,248, forward strand.
GGGTAGATAAAACTAGAGTAAAATAATCTCTAAAACTATCACAATTTCTCTTGGTATATGGACAAGAACCAATCTTTCCAATTACTCTCAAATTTCTAACTTACAAGTTTATACAAGAGTATATGGAAGGAGATCAAGAATATGCCAATTCCAAGTTGCTTGATATCATCCAAATAGAGGATAATAGAGAAGAAGAATTTTTGAATTTTAGCAAACATCAAACCACTATCATAATATGGTTTGAAAAATGGTCAAAGATCAAGGTGTTCAAATAGGGAGACCTAGTTCTCCTATGGGACACAACATTTGAGCCAAAAGGGAAACATGGGAAATTCACTCCTTTATGGATTAGCCCTTACCGAATTACTAAGATAATAGGAGGAAACACATTTAAGCTCGAAGACTTTCAAGGAGTAGAGTTCACTTTGCCAACCAATGGGTAGTATCTCAAGAATTATTTCTTTTTTGTTCCATCTCAAGCATTTATGGAGTAATTTGTAAGATTAGTTAGGGTTAGTTTAGGTAGGTTTAGATTAATTTCATTATTGTCCCTTGTTTGTAAATAGTGTTTGTGAATATATATTTTCTTGTTGTGTTTTTCATTTCTTTGCTTTATTCTATATCTTGCAATAAGTCTTTTCCAAGACATGTCTTCAAGCTCCAAATCCATCTAAGTGCTCAAAATAAATTCATAAACCAATAATGCAAATATGACTCTTAAACATTTCTTGATCATGGATTATGGAAATTCTAAGATTAATGTTATGTTTCTGATAAATTGATGAAGATTAACATATAGACTAATTATTCCTTAAAAATTTAAACCTTATTTTTATCTACATTTGATTTCAATAAGGATTGCATGTGTTTGAGTGAAAGTTTGAATTATTATAACAAAGTCATGTTAGAACATAAATAACATTATTGCCTAGGATGAAATATGACCAAGGATGATTGTATTGAAAATAAAAAATTTGACAAAAAATATTAAACACTTGGTTAATTATGGTTCCCAAACTTGTTGGAAAGTTAAATACAATTAAAAAAAACAAAAATAAAAGCCTTATCTAAAATATAAAAGTTTTCTAAGCAAAGATGATTCTAGTAACCTCCATCAAGGACATGGATACTTGATTGGTAGTGGAGCAAGGCCTAGAGTGGAACCAAAGGTATATTATTTGGAGATATCGATGCATGGATGCTAGTAGAACAGTGCCCGAAAATTCCCATTTTATAAAGCATGATTCATAATGAATATCTACATATTCTACAAGTCTATGTTAATAATTAAGGTCATGAAATCTAGAAATTATTATCTAAATCTCAATGGCAATCAGTAAATGAATCAAAGATCACACACAACATGACTAAGTTTTGATATTTGATCTTAAATCTATATTTGTAAGACTTGTTTCAATTATGAATTGATCTTAATAATGGTACTTGATCATGTGGAATGATTAGTCTAATTATTATTTTGAATTAAAAGTATCTGAATTCTAACATTCTACAATGTTTCCTTCAAAAGTCACCATTTATTGAGGTCAACATCCCCCATTTATAAAAAAGAGGTTCCTTATTCAAATTTTAAAAATTATGCTATAAATTAAGCATTCAACTTGATTAGAGTGAATTATTGAGTATCATGTGTTGATTTAACTTACATTGACAAGCAAACACATAAGCTTTATTTTATCTTACCTAATGTTGCTAACAATTAGCATATGTGTTTCCATCTTACAGAATCAATGGATATGCATTAGAATGAACTAATGTTCATGGATTTATCCTTCAATATTAATTTGACCCTTAGTTTTTTGACTAATATGGTCTCGTTTGAGTCATTATGTTTACATTTTGAGCTTAATTGATTAATTAAATCCAACTTTAAATAACATTCAAAACCTTAGTCTAAATTACTTTAGCCTAAGTTCTTATTAAGATGGATTCATATTTTTGACGTGTTACTTTATTCCATATTAGTCTTAGTTTAATTTTAGTCTATGTTTTGATCAAGTTTATTAATTCATTAAAAATTTAATCTAATATTTATGATAAGTCATTATATGTCTCAAGTACTTATTCTTTGATTTTACTATTCATGAGTATAAATTGAATTCAAGGCTACCAAGTATTAAAACCTGACTCGATCATATCAAAGATCAATGGCCTGCAGGTGATCACCTAAAGTCAATAAGTCAAAGTCCCCCAAATCAAGATCAATGATGCATATTCTTATGTATAAATTATGATTAATGATCCATGTTGAAGACTAGGGTTAATAAGCTAAGATAGATTTATGATACACATTCAATCTGTAGATGGAGATCTGACAACAAACACAAAGTTAATAAGTTAAAGGATCTTGAGATTGAATGTGATGGTGATAGTGTCATAATCATGGTAAATTACTAGCATATTAATGATATACATTTTATTTTATATTTAGTGGATCAATGGTGCACATTTGATCATGCAGATCAAAGATCGATAGTACACATTCAACCATGAAAATAGAGATCAATGGTGTGAATCGATTCAATAAGTTAATAGTCCTCAATTGCATAAAAGGATACCATGTGGTGTAAGAGAGTTAATTAAATGGATATTTATAGTAGGGTACATAAAAGGCATGTAGGGTTATCAAGTGTCACAATCTTGGAAGCTTAGATAAAGATCAATGACCAAGATTAAAATTCAAAGCTAGGAGACTCCTGAAGATATTGATGGAGAAAATTTGATCAAGTTTATAGGGGCATGAGATGAAGACACATGTCTGAAGTGATAATGGTCAAATTTTAAAATTAAATAAATAGCATGGTAATGATATGTCATATAAGGAAAACATGTTAGATCAAAATATTTTATGGACCCAAGCATGCAAATGTATAAATACAAGATAAAAACATAATTTAGGTTACCAAAGCAAACACTTTAAATTTGTATGACACCATTAAAACTTAGTTAAACCCCCCAAAATCCCTTAGACATATGAAAAAACCCTATAGTTTATCATGCATTCAATGTTTCGATCCAAAAGAGAGAGCCTAATAATCAAAGTTGTTCACAGAGTCTAACTAGATAGCTGAAAGTGTTGAATTTTCATTCACAAGTGGATAATTTAATCAAAATAATATCACTATAAACCTATGAACATACATTGAAGTAAGTGGTTAAATTATACTTGTCATTAGATGTAGAGGGTAGAGTATTTAAATATATAGAGTTTATGGCTTTCTGACTGAATACAAGAGAAAATAACTATTCAAGTTTGTTTTGAACCATAAAGAACCAAGGAATTTTAACCACGGAAGAGGAGAAATTTCATCTAGTAAAGAGATTTTATGATGACATCATGGAAATTCAACTTATAGGACTCCATTATGTTGTCACCAAGACAAAGGTACTACACTACATTGACATCCGTAATCCTATTTTTAAACATGCTAAAATTGATAAGGGCATGATTATCTATGAACTTAGTTTGATAAAAATAGCATACATATCCCTTATCTCCTTTTAATCCTATTATATACTACCTAGGCCCCAAATAGACCTCACTTTCATTAATGAATGGGCCTAGAAACATACCATGGAGGAAATCCTAGTGAAATGGTTAGAAACTGGTGACAAGGTCATTATAAATCCTAACAAGAAAATCCTTGTGATTTAATTCAAACCAAGTGTTTGAATGATTATGACCATGTTGAATAAATTATATATATTTTCACATAATACACATGTGGAACATATATAAGTGCTTATTGTGTATTGAATTATTGAGAAAGTGGTAGTACCTCCTTTAGGCAAAATCTTAGCATTTCCTTAAATAAATAGATCTATTGTATTAAAACAAAGAAGAGAACCAAGTTCTTCATTATTTCATATTTTTAAATGCCATTTATGCCATAATTTACATCCAAAACCAAAGACAGTGGTCTCCTAATGAAACCTAAACTGTATCCCAATATTACTCAAAATTGCATATTTACAAATATAGAGACCATATCTAATTCATCTATGACTTTGTATATCCTTCTTTAAGCCAAGCCATCAATGGTCTCCCCATAATGAATATTAATATTTTAGTTAAGAAATCCATTGAGACAATGGAAGATATCTAGATATCACCTAATTTCATAGTTATTAGGATAGAGGGAACCCAAAGTACCCCCCTTAAACTGGCAATACATGTGCCTAATAAGTTGGAAGAATATGAAGTAGCGTACTAACTATTTAGTGCAATAGATGGGATCTACAAGACCAAGAGGAAAGGACTTATCCATGGTTTTCCCATGACTATTGCTAGAACTACTATCAAATAATGGGACCAAATTGAAGTAGCTTCAAAACAAAATCTTTCTTTCAATTTATAAATAGATGACAATAGATAGTGGGATCCTAATGGTAGGGTAAAGGAGTAGTTGAAGAGCAAAGGCATTATGGATATACCTCATGAACATGAACTTAGATAATATGACTTTGTGTATACTAAGGTATCCACCTATCTTGAAGTTACTAGAAGACTAAAAGAACATAATATAAATCTTGAATCCAAATTACTGAGAGATTAAAAGATGAAAGACAAATGGTAGCTTGGTCCTAGACAATATCATCTGGTAGATGTTGGCCCTTCTATTTTTCCCCCAACTAACATACAAATAGAGTATATACTTGAATAAAGGAGACCAAGAGAATTTGTTTCAATCTACTCAGTCTCTGAGTCTTCTAAAATAACATAACAAGATTTGCCTCAACATGAATAAATTCACTTGATAGCTTTGGATACACAAGAATATCTTGAAGATGCATTAAGAATTCTCTCCATGGCCTATGAAATATACATAAATACAAAGGAGTAAAATGTCGAGGAAGAAAAATAGGAAAATGAAAAGGAATATTCATTGGATTAAATGATCATTGATCCTCCCAAGAGGAAGGATAAAATATCAATTGTCTAAAAGGCAAAGAAATCAAAAATGGCTATCATTCTAAATTTGTAGGACATCAAATTATTTAGTGAAGACAACCCAATCTATGGACTGACTATACCTAAATTGTTCATATATGAACCAAGGATGGAGAAGCTTCTTGTTCCCTATGACCCATGGGATATAGTGAAGACCATATCTATCCCTCAATAATAAGAGTGAAAGATTTGGATAATAAAATTACAAAATGAAGAAGAAAATAGACTTGTTACCCTAAATCAACCAATAGTCTAATTAAAAATAGAGGTTCTAATTAATCATATAAAAAAATATTTAGTGGGAGTAAGGTATGATCTAGTTACTATAGTCTTTTAAAGAGTAACTAAAATAATTGTCATAAAATAAGGTCAACAACTTCTACACCAAAGGGTTGAGCCTTTTGTTCAACTCACTTAGAAGAGGGAACATAGACCAAGAGAAGACCCCATGTTTAAGGAATATGTTATGGAGCTAGCTCCATCCTAGTCAAAATGTCTACATGTTCCAATCAAAGGACTAAAACAAGAGAATAAAATTCTATAAGAATAATCTTTTATGTCAGTATAAGTAGATATTATTAATAGATTTGAAACAACTATCTACTAGACATTCAATTATTTGAAGGCAATACGGTCCAAATTAGACATGGTGAGTAAATATCATGTTATAGCTCTGAACTAAGCCAATTAGTGGCAAGGCTCAGATAAGAAAGTAAAGGCACTAATCTAGATACTAATGAAAAACTAGATCCCTAAACTTAAAATGGTCAGCCCATCACACTTAAATATGGCTATGATAATACTAATGGAAAAAATTAGGGACATAAATAAGTGGTCAAAAGGAATTGAAGGTATTTTATGAGAATTCAAACAAATAGATGGTGGAATGATAAAAATACTAGGAAGTTTTATTAAGCATCCAACCATCCCTAGTCAAACAGGCCTAATAATTGATGAAGAATTCTAGTAGAGAGCTAATGAGTTCATCCAACAAGTCAAGAATAAAAGAAAAGGCACCACATGGGATGAAAACAAGAATATATTGAAATTGATCTTGAAAAAAAATGAAATATTAGTAATGCCAAGAGAATCAATGAAGCCATGGAAAGGATAGATGAAATATTTAGATATTTAGCAGGGCAAATAAAGGAGCAATTCATAGAGCCAATCATCAATCTTAGGTTGATTGATGAATAGTATGACAAATCCATGAGGATTTTGGAACAAAATCAAAAGTTTTTAGTTGTAGGGTCATCTCAAAGTCAATAAGGTTGACTTAGAGTATTATTTTATATCAAAACCATGTAAACCATTCAAAAAGAATATCTTATTTTGTAAAAGCATGTGTAATGTGTAACAGACATAGATTATAGGTCAGTCACATTTGAAAAGTGTCATTGGTATAAGAATATTTATAATAGGACATATATCCTTGACACTTATCTAATATCCATTTGATAATGAATAATTTAAATATTCCATAGGTTTCTCTACCAACCTATAAAAGTGGGTATTATCATTGGAATAAGGGAGGATGTTTTGAGAGTAAAACTATTTTGTAAATTTTGTAGCAAATAATATAAGGAAGATAATTCTATGAAGATTGTCTCATTTTGTCTATTTATTTATTATCATGGCTACTTCCTCAAGTCTATGTTTTTATGTTTAGATTTGAACAACTATTATAAAGTTTAGATATGCATGTATTAATGCAAAATTGTTAATTTGAGCTTTACACTAGGTTGACTAAAAGTTATTAGATTCATTTAAATATCATTATTTTTTTGAAATATGTGAAATTGTAATTTTATTGTTTAATTAAATCTTTAAAGTGAATATGATCTCTAATTTGCATGTTTTAAAATTTCCTTAGACATTTACTTGATATATGATAGGATCTATACTATTTGGTAATTTCATGTCATATGTTGGTTTGAAGATGCACATATTTGATGAAATGAGAGATTTGTCAAAATTTCTAAACTAAATAATATAAAAATATCTCTTTTTCCCTTACCCTACCTTTTTTCTCATTTTTTGATCAAATCATTATAATTTACTTTCTCATTGTTAATATTCATGCTAGACTAGTGTTTTAGACTTTAGATTCTGATCATTATTCATTATATTTAGCTAAATAACATTTATCTTCACAAAAAATTAGGACCAACTTTTCTCCCAAAAACCATTTGCATAATAATTTTGTGAAATAGTCAAATAGCTTAGCCTCTAGTCCACCATAGATCTCAGGAAGATCACAAACAAAAACCCGTGCAAAATATTCAATTAATCTTGTAATGAGAAGTGTTTTCAACACTATCCGAACCTTAATATACATGGACATGAATTAGCACCAACCACCTAGATATAATAAATCCATGTTAAATTTATTTCCATGTGTAATTGAATCCCATTGATGTACATGTGGTGTTAAATTCTTAGTAACACTTACAGTTTCACTATTATGTATTTATGATAAAATTGATTGAGGTGATGCATGTAGAAAAAGATGGCTAATGATAATAGGTTCATATTATTTCTTATTTAGATCACCTTATTATTTACTTTAGTTATACAAATATATGTCACTAACATACTAATCTTCCTCATAAACATTGTAAACATAGTAATTTATCGATTATATAATTATTTTATTTTATTTTAATTTATTCACAAAAGCATGATTTTCATTCACATTTGTAGCCTCATTTTAGAATAAATAAAACATCCACATCAATATTTTTCCACTCATTGGTATAATAATAAGGCATCACATTAAATTATAAAATTGTTGCATTGAATTTTTTTTATTTTCAAGACATTTTTCACCATCAATATCATGCACTTTAGTTATGATCATATAAGAATTAGCTCTCAATCCTTAACCACTAATCAAAGGAATAGTTTCCATTTTTTAATCTCTCTAAAGATGCTCCATCTCTTGATCTATGAATAATATCACCTCCAATGTCAAATGTAATATATAAATGATTCTTACCAAGTGTTACACCCATTTCTCTTATCAATGAGATTTATAGCACAACATTGTGTTGAGCTAAGTTAGGGCTATGATGAATATTATAGAACATGTTTTGAGAGCAAAATTTATAGGCCACTCTAATTGTATAATGAAAAATTTAGTTAAAGTAGTGTTATTCATGAATCCATTGTTATATACAAAAGTCTTGAAAAGTGTCATGGTACATACATTAATTTCAAAAGTATTATTGACCACAACATTTCTGAATTGTATGCCATCTGTGTGAGGGATAATAATCAAATGCTCTAAATTTTAATAAGGGATTTGTATTTTCCCCATTGGAAACCAAACTTATAACATGATTATTATTAGGTACATGTTACTTTTGAATTTCCTTCTTATGCACCTCTTTTTAAGCACTCATATTGCTTTTATGTATCTCTTTTTTAGTCAATGCATCTTTATGTAACTTTTATTAATGTAGTTTGACATTGGGAGATGGAACCATAGCTTTAATAGGTTTCTAAATTGTAAAATGTGTATTTAAAAACAGTGATGTTTTAATATATGGATCTGATGTAAGGTGACCACTATCAATAATATATTGTGTTATGTTTTGTAAAACTCAACACTTATTTGTATCATGGTGCCACATGAGTAGGCATATTATGGTTATCTCCTCAGCATCTCCTTCCCTAAAGCATCCCATGATTTTTTATCCACCCCAATCACACTTTTCTCCATTATTATTCCCCTTATACCCCTAATCATGTAGTTTAGCATAAGATAGGCACTATGTAATAATAAACTACCTTCGACTAACACACAATCTCATAGTCATTACACCAATACCAATTCCATGAAGACATCACTTAATAGAAAGTGAATGAAACTGTGAAGTCAAAGGAAGAACTAAAAGGTAAAAATAAGAGGAAAAGGCCAAACTAGAGACATACAAATAATAAAAAGACAAGGATAATAAATAATAAGATGAGTTTAAGAAGAAAAAAATAACAAAGAAGAACATAAAAGTAGTGGACACTGCATAGAAAAAGAAGGAACAAATAGAAAAGGAAGTGAAAGATGAATAGGGAAAGAAGTCCAAGGCTTATGTAGAAGGTGAGGGAAAATATAAATAAGTCCTATGCAATTAAGAAGAGGTGAAACATAAAATGGCAAAAAGGTAAGCTTCTAAGGATTTTGTATAATAAGAAAAACAAGCAACAAAAGAGATAAAATTATAGGAAGAGGTAGTTGTTAATAAAAGGGACGATTTAAATCTAAATAATAAATATAAATTCATTTCCAATGATCAGAAGGCTAATAAACTTGATAAAACTATGAATCTAATAGAGGAATTTAGTGAACAACTGATTCCTGAAGTCCCACAACATTCTAACACAGCTCATGGATCAAGATTGGTGTATATAAGGGAATAAGAGGATATGTTGTAGGATAAAACACATATAACTAGTAAATGTTTATGAGACATCCAATCCCCACCACTATGAAACATATATTTTACATTATCAATCACATAAATATGCCACCTAAAATGTTTGAGAATAACCTCTATAACATCACTTTATTTGGTCATAACAAGTTAAGAGGAATCACCTAATGTGACATGACACACATTATCCAAGTATATTAAGGTAACTTTCATGTTCCTATAATTCATAGCATATAATGAAACAAATATAGAGAAAATAAACCTATATTTAGAGTAAAGCACATACTTTCATGCTCAGTTAGCTAAAGCATGTAATATCAGATGAAACTTGTCCAATGATAGTGGTACAAGCTATTGTTAGAGGTACAATCACTAAGAGGGGGGTGAATCAATGAGCCTAGATATTTCAATTTCAATTCCAATCCTTTCAAACTATTAAACAATTAGAATATATCAACTTGATTAAACAACATTAATAAGATATCTCATTCATTTAATGCATACATACGCTCAAACACACAACACATAATTCCTATGGGAGACCCTCATGGAGAAAAATACCCACTCACAAGATTGTAACACATGGAATACTTGTCCTATAAGATATTACAAATAAGAGACTGTTCAATTCCTTTAGACTAGAAGCCTTGATTAAGTCCTCTTGACCAAAGGCCTTTAGTGAAACACATATTTCACAAGGAGCAACTTCCCCTAAGGAAGATCAAATCCTCTAGACCCTCCTTATAAATTAACATCTCAACCTTATAAATTGTTCCTTAAACACTTGATGATAGATCTCTAATTATCTAATTCTTTTACAAACTCCCTCTCTATCTCATACAAGCCTCTTACATAAGCATGCCATAATCTCTCTCCTTCTTCACTCAAACTATCCTTATATGCACACTCAGACCTCTTTGCATATCCTAAAACTAAAATATCACTATTATGACATCATAAATAGAACATATAGGTTATACACATATTTAACAATATGCTTTACTTATCAACCCATCTGCTTGGCACACCTACTCTTCTCTGTCCTTTGCTTCAATGCTCATTATTCACACAACCTTTCTCATGTCTCTCTCCTATATAAAAAACATCACATTTTGTTTCTATATATATATATATATATATATATATATATATGTTTTAGGATATGCAAAGAGGTCTTAGTGTGCATATAAGAAGGCATGTGTTCTCGATGATAAGGCTTATTATGGAAATGATCATTCATAAATGATATATATATATATATATCATTTATGAATGATCATTTCCATAATAAGCCTTATCATCCAGAACACATGCCTTCTTATATGCACACTAAGACCTCTTTGCATATCCTAAAACTAAAAGATCACTATTATGACATCATAAATAAGACCTATAGGTCATACACATATTTAATAATCTACTTTGCTAATCAGCCCATCTTCTAGGCACACCTACTCTTCTCTGTCCTTCACTTCAATGCTCACTATTCACACAAGCTTTCTCATGTCTCTCACCTATCTAAAAACCATCACATTTATTTTATATATATATATATATATATATATATATATATCATTCATTCATGATAGTTTACATAGTAATCCTTATCATCCAAAACACATGCCTTCACCCTGAAGGCATCTTACATGGGTCACATTAAAGCACAACCCTTTTTCAAATAGGCTTAAGTCACCTTTTATGTCCTATGATGACCCATTTACCTCTTTGACACTTCTTCAAGAAAACTAAAAACATAAGAACACTTTGAAAGTACATTAAACCATGACACATGATATATATGTCCCCCTTAAGTGACAACAAGCATCATAATACCCTTCTGCTTAAGAATAATTTGCTCAAACAACATTCTATGCACATAATCACCATGAAAAAATACACAGTCAACTTCTAAACCTTTGTTCATTTTAAATATGATTGTTAAAGCATCAAAAATACATAAATATGGTATTTATGGAGTATAAAACACTCCTAAATAGATAAGTGGTCATGAGACATAAAAATACCATTAGAATGAGCTCAAATATCCTTCTTGGGTTACTTGCAGAACATGCATGGACACATAGTCAAATTTTAACCTCAATATATTTGATTGTACACAATTTAGTATCTTAAAATTAGGTTCATTATATGTTCCATGTATTCCTCTTAAATTTTTCTTATTATATCACCTTTTAATTAATCTTGGATCAAAAGTTATGGATAAAATACAAAGCACTAAGTTTTCCTTTTGTAAAATTCAAATATTCAAATTCAAACTGTCATTATTAAACTTTGAATAGTTAACCTTATCTCATGAAATATTTAAAAATTGAATCAACATGTATCATATATATGTGTGTGTGTGTGTGTGTGTGTGTGTGTGTGTGTGTGTGTGTGTGGATCATATAGGTCTTTATATTATACCACTCACCATTTGATCTTGCTCAGAACCCCCATGATCATGACAATTGACACCCTCATGAGGCTTCTAAGCACTTTTAATGTTAAACATCATGCACTTCTGATCATCTCCTTGAATATGCACCATTAGATCAAATTTGTATAATCACCCATTCATGATTGGATCTTCATTTTCTCTTTATATTTATCTCTTGAAAAACTAAGTATGGGGACCATTACTATCTACCTAGAAGGACAACTTTAGACCATCATATCTTTTTCCTCGATCAATCTAATGTATCATAATTTGTACCATATTTTCTTTGATCAATGAAGAAATGATCCATATATTGAGTATTTCTTGAAACCTTCATACATTAAAGATATTCCATTACAAAACTACTCACATATATTTTTCTCCCATAGTGCCAACTATGTCACGAACTATATGGAAAGGACAACTTTGCACATTCATAGCTTTTGATGTGCTTGATCACATGACTTTAAATTTAGAGAAAATAAACTAGGCATAAAACTAAACAAAATGATTTTATCAACTTCTATTTAAATTACCACATGTGTGAAATATGACTACATAAACAATTTTACTCAAATTTTCTTGCCACATGTAAATTTGGCTAAGTATGGGAAAACATAGTCAAACTACTTGAGAGTCTAACTTTTCACTTGCATATCTTTTGTCACACTTAATTTCATGACTTAAAAATTAGAACATAAAAACTATGAATAATAATGAACAAACAAATGTAACATTTTTTTCCTGATACCTCCATGCATGTAAGTGATGACATCATTGACATGCTTACTCAACTTCATTTGAACATAGAAAACACTATCAAAATGCATGAGAGTCCAAATTTACACCCACATATCTTTTGTCACACTTCATCACGTGAACTAAAATTTAGCACACAGAAACTAGGGACTAATGTGATCACAACCATATTACTAACTCTCCTTGACTCATCTACACATGGAAATTATGATGTCAACAAACTACCTACTTAGATTTTCTCCCACTAGACCCAAAATGGCAAGATGAAAACAATGATGAACTAGATGAAATCCACTCATACACATAAGCACTAAAATAATTATTTACTTTTTATAGAACCCCTTGCATATGCTCAAATCACTAGATTCATCCCTAATACTCTCTAACCATGTCAAAACTAAACATCAACTAAGTCTCCTTCAATCATACTAAGACAAGAACATTGCACAATTTGTCATTGTCACTTAGACTATTAAGGCACTTCATCTACTCATTAGGACACCTCTATGACATCACCATGACATTGATTTATTTATTTTGAGAATATTAGTGTTTTATTCCTAATTTTTTAAGGGTCTGAGTTAATTAAATTGGTAAATAATATTAGGATAATTAAGATACTAATTTATATAATTTGATTGTAATTTAAACCTTTCTAAAAATAGTGTTAAGTGAGGAGAAATGTAACATAAGTTAAATAAGAATAAAATAACTAGGGAAAAAGTTGATACTAACATTTTAGGACTAGGACACTATTACAAATCAAGATCTAGCTTACATCTGGTGAAAGGATAGGAGAATTAAAAATAGGACACTTTAGGGTCTGGTAGTATAGTCCAGGTCATGCCACTATTATCCAAACTAGTCATAAAAAACTTAGTTTTTTAAGTTTTATCTGCTATCCCTATATTAGTCTGCCTATGAAGTTTCAAGTCTTGACTATTGATGAAGCTCCTTGTAGAGCTGATTTAATCTCCAACCCTAGATCTTCCTTGTGTGTGAATTTGAATGAAAACTTGGAGAAAGAGGGGTTGTTAGTGTGTGTAAGATACAATGAATGTGTATTCACACCCCTTGTGTAGGAATGTTACCTACATACTAATACTTCAAATAGGGATCAAACCATATATACTTCTCCCACTTTATGTTCTTTGTAGAATAGTGTAATGAAAATGCATAAATCTTAAATTGTGTGTGTTTGAGGTGGCTAGGGACCATTGTGAGGGTTTGAATATGTTGGTGGTTGTATATAGAGAATAGGAAACTTTTCCTTAGTTGTTTTTCTTGTGTTCTTCCTTATTTTTTAAACAATTTCCAACCACCTTCTAAATGAGCTTTGAATGGGATTTTATAGAGATCTATTGGTCATGGGTTAAATTCATTTGCATTAAGCCAACACAATAAAGAAGAATTGATAGAAAATATTCACTTAGGCTCAAAATGTGATTGGATAGGATTAATAAAAATGGGACATCCTAGGGTATAATGTTATATTCTAACTTGGGTACTATTATTCTATAGGTATGGGACCTAGGGAGATGGAATAAGCATGGAGAATGGAGCCTGAATAAGTTGGAATGAGCTTCTAAAAGTCTACAAATGATTGGGAATCAATGAAAAGGTAGATAGAAGGGTTGTGAGAATATGTAAGGGGAAACAATGGGTTGGGTGTCATAATCCACACTCAAGCTACCAATTTTGACATTTTATATGACTACATTTATCTCCCATTTATTCTAGTGATGTAACAAAGCAAAATACTAGGATAAAATAAAAGTAGAAAGCATACCTGAACTTACCTGTAAGGGTGAAGCCCATGAAGCTATGTGATTCTAGGTGTGCATAGAGAGAGCACATCATGAAGTTTAAATATACAAAATAAATCAAGAGTAGATTAGTTTTTATTATATATTCTATATCTAAAATAAGAATGCACAAAGTTAGGTAAGAGAGAGAGAGGAAGAGAAAAGAATGAATACACCTCATTGGGTATACGAATCAATATGGAACCTATTATGATGTTGAGTAATGATGGGTATGTGTTGTACCAAGATTAATATCATGAATGTAATTGAGTATTCATTCCTTGAGAGTGGCTCAAGAATGTAAAAGATGGCCCTTTAGCTCCATCATCACCCACTAAGCTAAGATATGTGATCATATGTGTGTTAATTGATGTCTGGACTATGTGTCTAATCCCTCTGAGTAGATGGCTCAATAATACAAAAGATAGCTAGTCCTTTGGATCCATTATTACCCCATGAAGTGAAGCTATAAACTAATATTGATATGAATGTGTGTCATATGAGGTGGCTCATGAAGCCCATTAATTCTATGAAATCTGACAATGTGACATAGATAGTTAAATGTGTACTAGAAACTAGGATAATCTTAGCCAATATAAAAGGAGGAGATTAGGTTTGTATGAAAATCCACTCCAAAACTAGGTAATAGGCTTGGGGGATCCACTAAAAAAAGTGGAAGTTAGGCTTATATTAAATCCACTCCAAAATTATGACAACCACCTATAGATGGAGTAAGACATACAACTATTAAGAATACCTAAGTAATATATTGAACTCAAAAAGAAAAGAAGACTAATGTGCCATGCACATTATCCCCAATCACTAGTATCTATAACATATATTATAATCTAGAAGTTATACCAAATTCCCAATCTAAAATTAGAATTCAAAGCCAGCATGTCATGAATGATTCCCCCTATATATAGATTCTTTGAGAAAAACTATATTGAAACTACTAAATCTAAACTAGCCTATATATGCAAAAGTATAGATGACCTTACCTTTCTACCTATTTCTAAAAAATCTAAGTTTTTTCTATTTAGACAAGAGCACCAAAAATATGACACCCTAATGTTTAGTGTTATTGTCTATGTACATCATTATTGTCCTTTGCTGAAACTAAAGACTATTCTAGAATCGTCACTTTTTTTTTGGTCTATTTTACCTAGTTTGGCCTCTGATTATTGTTTTGAGTGTTCTAAATACTAATTTTTCAACCAGTAGGAGATATAATCTCTATGAAAAAAAACCTTTCTTGTTTCCCCCTCTTATAAAGGTAGGAATGAAGACCCTGGAATGACTACCCTTAGAATAAAGAGCCCTATAAGTATGTTATGTTATAAAATACATGATATAATAATGATAATTGACAAGATGTCTTAAGATATAACACAGTTTGTATTGGAGATTTTTAGATCAATAAGGGTATTCTTAAATAGATTTACCAATGGAATAACATGTGCAATATACTGAATTGAAATTATAAATGTTAGTTTTCATGGAGGGATGGAGCATGATGTCCATCATGGTATCTAAGACAGTAAGAGCATGCATGATGTGGGTCATGACATTGCAAATAGTGAGAAGTAAATAAGAAATAAGAACACAAGGCAAGAATAAATAAACATACAAGAGTGGCCAAGGGGTTAATCAAATAAGGGACATGGGTACATGTCACTCAAATTGAAAAACAAGTATACAAGGCATGTTCAAATGCCACATACACACACAAATGGAACAAGCAAGGTTAGAACAAGGGCCACATACACATAGAAGAGTATAAGCAAAATACATAATAAAATGTCCTAAGGAACAAAAAATAATAGAAGCAAAGGACATTGGAAAATTTCATAAGGCACATAGAAGAGATAAAATAGGAAGTGAGAAATGTAATCACATGTAGCTATGCAAAGCAAGAAAGGAAGGCATGTAATATACTAGAAATACAATCAAATCTAACTAATAAAAGCAAGAAATGAAAGTATATAATACATGGAGTATAAGACTAGGTAGATGCTAATAAATACATAAGTGATATATGCTAATTTATGTCATAGAGTAATCTATGTAAGCTAGTAAGTAGTGTATACCAACATGATAACTAGAGTGTGTGGTGTAGGAATGACATAACTTGGATATTGTAGCCATGTAAAAGATTCCCTCGATGGGTAGATATATTGATGTATGTCTCAATTGTATAATTATGATTCCCCCTCAATGGGTAGAGTGAAGCAATCAAGGATTTGGATGTCACTACACACACTCAAAGAAGATCAAGTTAAGCATGGTAATGTAGATATATCAACAAATAATAGCATAGAAAAATAGAATGTAAGTTTGACATGATAGTAGAAATGTAAAGCATGTATAATGCATAAAATTGAAATGTTTTTAAATTTTTGAATGTTTTTATATTTTGAAATTTTGTAATGTTTTTGTATTTTGAGTTATTTGAATGTTTTTAGATTTTTAACATATTTGAATGTTTTTTATATTTTGAGCTATGTACAATAAATCATAAAAAGATTGTGTACAAGAAAAACTGAGAAAAAATGTATAAGTAAGACTTAAGAGAGATGCTACTAACCAATGAGTCTCATGGGAGACTCCATATCATGGTGTCCTATATAAATGAGAGGGATCGTGTGTGATTATGAAGCATGATGGAAGGGCTAAGATTGTGGCTCTAGAATTTATATATACTATAAATGCTCTAAAATCTTTGAAGTAGAAACTGACTATGGGGTCCTAATATAAGTCTGAGAAGTGGATACAATTTTAGGGATCTTTGAGACCCATCTAGTAGTAGGAGAAACTTTCTAAACATGTTTTCTATGTGTAGAGTCATTAGACTACAATGATACTACATGGGTGTGAACATTGTAGCTAGAAGCTATCTAGAATTTTGAAACTATGATTTATCTAAAAAAGAATTATGTGTAAATTTATAAACTCTTTGTGTTGGTGATGGAGGCCCTGACTGTATCTGAATCTAAACTAGAAGAATAACTAAAACTAGTGGAAAAACTAAAATTAGTGGTGGAATTGAAAATGGTGACTGAAAAATAGTAGATGGCTCTAAAGTGGGGAGTGGTAACTCATACGAAACTCTTTCAACTATAATAACCTAATTAGCATAAAGAATTTCATGAATCTTCTTTGTTGATTATTTTGTTGATCAACATACTGATAAACAAAATATGTCTGATCAGCCAAAGTAGGAAGATTGGTCATCCAAATGTGTAGGTTTACCACATCAAAAGGGGACTAATCTCTCCTCTCATCAAGGGGAGGTTCCCTATAGGTATGATATATATATATATATATATATATATATATATATATATATATATATATATATATATATATATATATATATAGATAGATAGAGAATAATACTCAAGGGTAGGATAAACCATCCATCTCTCTTTCTTCAGAGATGATGCATGCAAATTAAAGGAAAAATCTCAAGGGAAATGACAGAAAGCACTCTTCTTTCAGAAGTACTACTCAGCAAACCACAAGAATACTCTTGGTACTAATTGCAAAATGTAACCAAGGACGTAATAACCAACAAATTGAGATGTAGCAGAAAGTCTCCACCTGAATTGCCCAAGAGTGAGATATGAAGGACAATGAGGGCACAAAGTCATCCCAAGGTCCTTTACATAGAAACAAATAGAAAACACACTAAAGGCAATTGTGGGGGCACAAAGTCTTTCCATAGTTGGCTTCAGGATGCCTTCTTGACTACTTTCACTAATTCTACTTATTGAATTAAAGGAATAGAAAATATATTAAGGAAAAAGACATAAGAAAAATTTCTTCAACAACAAAGATATCACATCACAAAGTCTAAAAAGTCATTTGTTTTCTTATTCCAATAATAAAATATGATCAACAATCTAAGCTCAAAGTCTCAGTAATGCCTTTTAATTTGGGAAAAGTTTTGTTTCTGATTATCAGAGAGAGATCCTTTTACAATAACAAGAGAGTCCCTTATATAGCCTCTTCAAAAAGGACTTGAGAATAATAACACATCATGTTGCATTGAATTTTGTTAAGAAGACATGCTGGAATTTAGGGGCATTTACCCATTTGCTTTTCTCAATGTAGAGAAATGGGTAATGATTTTGAAAGTTTGCATCTTTCAATGTCCACTTGGTGATCTACTTCTAGAAACATATCTGATGCACAAATGTTTCTGATCCTTCCTCATCATTCCTCTTTTTTAGTTAATTGAATCAGGTCCTTGATTCAATTTGATGCTTTGTTCCTTAGTCACTTACTGCTAATCTTGGCCTTAAAGCCTTTGAATGCATTTGGGTTCATAAATTTAAACCTACAAGGATCAACAACTATTTCATTATCGTGACTTTGATGTCTATGTGCATGTCACTTTCCTTAGCAATTCCTTTGGCTTTTTCATTTGATCTTTCCTAGAGGTGACCTACCTTTTGGGGCCTTGAGAAATGGTCCGCTTTAGGTCGAGAAGAGCCCCCCACAAGGGTATCTTCCCTTTGGGTGGTCTTCAAATGGCCATCAAGCTTCTTTCTTCCAGCGGGTCACTAAGTTCTTTGGTTCTTCTTTAAGGCTTTTCAAAATCAATGGCTATTTTATGAACCTTGAAATTGATGTTCACACACCCATCACTGCATTTGAATTTCCAATAGCTAGTTCACTGTTCTTGACTTTGACGTCTTAAGGCATGTCAGCCCTTAGACTTTCTTCATCTTTCTCTTGATTTGGCCTTTTCTACTACTTACTTCCTTTGGATTTCTTGTTTTGCATCCTCCTGAAGGGAAGGTGACCCTTCAGCTTTGGGGAAGTGTCCTTTAATTTGGTAGCCAAGAGTCCACCACAAGGGCACCTGCCCTTTAGGGTCCTTCGATGACCTTTTGTCTTTAGAGTCCTTTGGAGCTTTCTCACAAACTTTTTCTGTGGATATTTTCCCACAGACAAAAAGTTTGCAAGAATTGTTTTGGTTGCTTTGTCTTTGGCCTTCAAAAATTCTTTCAGGCTTTCCTCTCGCAGCTTCCCCAAATTTCTTCAAACTTTTTGTCCAAAGGAATTCCTTCAGATAGAAGTCTGAAATAATTCATTTCTTTCTTTAGTCTTTTTCCCAGGCTTTGCTTTGTTTTTCAGTCATTTCTTTCTTTTAGAGGAAAAAGTCTAAAGGAATTCTTTCAGACAATTTCCCTGAAGGAATTGTCTCTTTGTCTTGTTCATTTTCTCGAAAGAATTCACTTTGTCTGTTTTGCTAGGGAAATTTTTATGAAGAAAATCTCCTTGCTCTTTTGACCTTTGAATTGTTCCATTTTCCCCCTTTCTACCCCTTACAAGGGCTGTTTGATCCTTTAGCTTTGGGGTAACCCCTTGAACCTACCAATTGAACTGACCGATTGAACCAACTTTGGTTTAATGGTTCAATGGTTCATTCCCTTGCTTTTATTGACCACTTGAACCAAGACTCTTTGAAACAAGACTCATTGAACCTGTTGAACCTTGAACCTTGAATGGGTTGAACCTTTGAACCAAAGTGGTTTAATGGTTCAATGGTTCATTCCCTGAAAATGACTAAGTGTCAGAAACTTTTCTTTTGATTAAACTTGCCTGTAGAAGCTTTTGAACCTGCTGAACCATTGATCTGTCACTTCCTTGTTCTTTCTAAGCTCTTTGATCTTCATTGTACTGGTTGAACCTTTGAACCTATGAACTAGTTGAACACTTTGGTTTAAGGTTCAATGGTTCAATCGGTTCATTCTATTTGTTTGGCTAAGTCCTTTTGATCTTTTTTGAGCCAAATGTGTTGAACCATTTGGTCATTAATCCTGTTGAACCAAAGTGGTTCAATGGTTCAAGCCTTCTTCTCTTTGATAAGTGTTTTGAATTCATTGAACCTTGAAGTGGTTGAATTTTGAACCTTGAACTTTGAAGCTTGACAAATGTGCTTAACTCTTGCTACTAATGTTGAACCTTGACGTTAAACTCTTTTATTTGAACCTGGTCATTGAACCAACTTTGAAATTGCCTAAGTGTTGAGAGCTTACTCCTTTCCTGCAGAGTTTATATAAATCAACCTATGAAGCCCGTTGAATTTGGCCTATAGAGTCTGTAGATTTTCTTCCTACAGAGTCCATAGATTCAAGCCTATAGAGTCTATAGATTTAAGCCTGTAGAGTCCATATATTTAATCCTATAGAGTTTGTAGATTCCAGCCTATAGAGTCCATAGATTTTTTGAAAAGCTTTAAAAATGAGGAATTTGAATGCTTAGAATAAATTTTGAGAAGGGTAGAGATTATTTTGGTATGAGGACCAAAATAGTTCAAATGTTGTCCCAAAAATGAGTGATATTTTTGTGGGACAACAGCTGGCTCTAGTTGGGGAACTTCTATCAATTGTAAAAAAAATTTATAGGGAGTAAAATCTAGAATCTCTAGTGTATTCATGTGTACCATTGGGTTATAGAGTCATGTTACCCAAAAATGAAAGGCATAAAAAATGGAAACAAACAAAATAAAATAGAATTAAAAACTATACAAATATACATATGTAGAGATGAAATGATCTAATACTTCAAGAGTTGAAGTGTTTCAGATGCTGCTTCTTAAGAGATAGTGAAAATAGTGCTCTATCCTGATAAACCTATAAGAAGACATTTTGTCCCTAAAAACGGTGATGGGTGAATGGAACTCTCCACTAGGAAACCAATTTTTTATATCTTCCTCTTGGTTTTTTCTTCTTCTTGCCCCATGGCAGGATGTGGTCTTCAATTTGAAATCCATAACTCCTTGCTTTCTTGGTGAAGGGTTCCTTTGCCTAATTTTGATTTGTAGTAGCATGGTCCATTACCATAATTGGTTGTTCTTTTGGTTTAATCTAGCACATGATTGGATTGTCCACATCAAATTCTTGACAAACTATCAGCTTAGCATCTCCTTTGATGTGAAGGAGTTTGATCTCTTTATCTTAAGTAGTCTTACAATTTGAGCAACAGAGATTCACATCTAGCTATGTTGTTGGTGTTGCTGAATTACAAATTACATGAAGGAAAAATATCTCCTTGAGGAGATATCAACACAGTCCTGACTCTATCATTGGTGGAAAAATTGCTGCCATTAGATTCCAAGATCCAAGCATCATTAAAAGCTAATATCCTATCAAATTTCTCTTCATTAGAGATGGAAGGTCCTTCCTTATTTGTACTTCACCCTACCAATTCTCCTGATGTCTTGTTTGGATCAATTCTTGGATTGTCATCTATAAGAATTTCATCTGTAGAAACATGAACATTCTCTGTGGTCAAGAAATAATTACCCTTGCCTAAAGACTCAAATAGAATTTGTGCTACAGGGGCTGATGTTTGGGTGACCACGTATTTTGCCTCCTTTTTAGGGAACAATCTCTTCATTATGCCTTGGATAGGGATCCTTGCCTCAGATAGGTCCATGCTTAGTTATCCTCACATGTCTTTATAGAAATTTCATCCAAGAAAAAAGCCATAAGATGCTGGGACGTCAGCCACCAAGATAGTCATCTTGATTCTCTTATCTAGAAATGTTGTAAATGCAAATTGGGCATCTTTGATTTGCCTCAGTAGTGGTACTTGATTTTTCTCCATGGAGAAACATCTCCCAAATGTCTTGGTCAGTGTGAGACTCAGAGACTCAGCTACTTTAGTAGGCATGACATCTTTAGATGCCCCAGAATCAATAATGTAATTGTTGAGTTGATAACCATTTATCAATAAGGAAACATAGAAAGGTTCTATTTTCTTAGGGGAAATTAGAGGAGTAATGACAAGATTATTTGGAATGGGCATGTTCTTTGGGGAATCAAGAATTATTTTCTTAACCTCTTGTCTTACAAGGATGGTTTGGTTCTTGACACATTAGACCAACTTATCCAATTGATCAAGATTGGACTGTAAATATTCAAATTCAGACATTTCAATTTTGGTCTTCTTGACATAATCAATTATGTCAAATGGATGAATTAGACTAGGAACAGAGGAAAACATTTCAACCTTTTGGGTTTTAAGAGGGCTAGGAGGAGGGCTGGTTTGCAAAATTGAAGTAGAAGGTGAAGGCAAAATTGATGTACTTACCTTTTAGGTGATCATCAAATCCTTTGACTAGAAAGGTAGAGTGGTTCCATGCTTAGCAATTGTAATTATTGGTTGAGGTTGCTCCTTTATCTTCTTTTTATTAACTTGATGGACTGATTGGTTCTTAGACCTAGTAAACACTACATATGATCCATCAATAGCTTCTCCTTTGCTTTTGGGTTCATCTTGGTAATTCCAAAAACCAATGTGGGAGTTGCTAACTGATTCTTCTTGATCCTCCATGAAGAGATCAATGTCATTTTATTGCTCAAACTCAGGTTGGAAAGAGAAAACATGTTTTATTTCCAAATATCCAACTGCTGAGTTGGTTGGAGGAGCTTCAAGGGCAAGTTTCCCTTGTGGGGGAGGAAGACAATCTGGTTGCCCTTAATTCCTAGTAGCATTGCCTTGATATGGCTGATTTGAAAATGTCCTTCTTGGCATATCTTTATATGAAGGACCAGAAGACATACTTTGTGCCATTTGTCTTTTCAAGGCTAGTAGTTCATTTGCCAACTTTTGCACCATTGGATCAGTGTGGCCTATAGGTGAATATTTAGAAGATGATGAGGGTCTATTTCTGTTTGGATCTCTTCTTATCTTCCATGCTAAAATGAGATCATCTTCTACCTTAGTGGCCAAAAGTTGAGCTGCAACAAGATCTATTTGACTAGCACGTCTCCAAACAAAAATCACTTCAGGTAACTAAGAATTAATGAAGAAGCATTTGAGATTCTCAGCTATAGGTCAAGCAATTACAAGAATTCTATTCCTCAGTTTGTCAAATTTACCTATGAAGTCTCATTAGTTCATGAGGTTCTTTCTTCATCTTTGTAAGTTGAGCTAGAAGTGCATGTCCATCTTCTATAGGTTTGAATCTAGATTCAAACAAAGCTTTAAGGATATTCCAATCAGTTACTGATCGACCCTGTAGATGATAAAACCAATCTACAATAGCACCTTGTAATGTTTCTACAAATAGCCTGACTGCTACATCCTCAAATTCTACTCTAATTACGTCACAGGCTATGCTGAAGGCTGCAATGTGTTCGTCAAGATGATCCCATCACCATATAATTTGGGGAAATTCTTCCTTAAACTATGTGGAATCTCATGTAGAGGTGGAGTAAGACTGAGAGGACCAAAAGAATTACCCCGGGGACCTTGAACTACCATTATATGACTATGAAAAGGAGGAATAACAAATCTCAAAGGAGTAATTATTGGCAAAGCTTTATCAACAATAGAAGTGGATACTTCCATCTGGCAATAGAGACCTAACTTTATTAGGAGGAAAGCTCTTGGTTCGTTGGAGGCGAGATGGTGAAGGAAATAGATCAAAATCACTTTGATGTACCAACACAAATATAGGGTCAATAATAACTTTAGCCCTTTGGCTTCATGTATAACTTGAATCTTATATATTGTGAAACAAAAATTGAAAAGAATTCACCTTGCTTTAGTTTTAGGCTTAAGGCTTTAAACTATGCACTCTTTCCCAGTAGCTTTGGTTTTATAGACCAAATAAAATAATGGAGATGGAGGAAGATGGTAAGGCTATAAATGGATAATGGGCAAGACCTGAGATGGAGTCACCAGAGTCTATAATGGATAAGGTTTATAATGAAAATGGGTAAGACATAGGTGATGTTTCAATCTAAAACTTGAGGTTCCAAATTGCACATAATTATGTATATCCCTAGTAGAGTCACCAAAAATTGTTGGTTGATTATTTTGTCGATCAACGTATTGATAAACAAAATAGGTCTGATCAACCAAAGTAGGAGGATTGGTCATCCAAATGTGTAGGTTTACCGCATCAAAAGGGGACTAATCTCTCCTCTCATCAAGGGGAGGTTCCCTCTATATATATATATATATATATATATATATATATAGGGAACCTCCCCTTGATGAGAGGAGAGATTAGTCTCCTTTTGATGCGGTAAACCTACACATTTGGATGACCAATCCTCCTACTTTGG
This sequence comes from Torreya grandis, assembly GCA_037957365.1. Lineage (NCBI taxonomy): Eukaryota > Viridiplantae > Streptophyta > Pinopsida > Cupressales > Taxaceae > Torreya > Torreya grandis. Next base: position 444,745 of record JARHVA010007409.1, read on the forward strand.
TTGATCAGACCTATTTTGTTTATCAGTACGCTGATCGACAAAATAATCAACCAACAATTTTGGTGACTCTACTAGGGATATACATAATTATGTGCAATTTGGAACCTCAAGTTTTAGATTGAAACATCACTTATGTCTTACCCATTATGTGCTATATATATATATATATATATATATAAATAGAAAATAATACTCAAGGGTAGGATAAACCATCCATCTCTCTTTCTTCAGAGATGATGCATGCAAATTAAAGGAAAAAACTCAAGGGAAATGATAGAAAGCACTCCTCTTCTTTCAGAAGCACTACTCAACAAACCACAAGAATACTCCTGGTAGTAATTGTAAAATGTAACCAAGGACGTAGTAACCAACAAATTGAGATGTAGTAGAAAGTATCCACCTGAATTTCCCAAGAGTGACATATGAAGGACAATGAGGGCACAAAGTCATCCCAAGGTTCTTTACATAGAAACAAAAAGAAAACACACTAAAGGCAATTGTGGGGGCACAAAGTCTCTCCATAGTTGGCTTCAGGATGCCTTCCTGACTACTTTCACTAATTTTGCTTATTGAATTATAGGAACAAAAAATATATTAAGGAAAAAGACATAAGAATATTTTCTTGAACAACAAAGATATCACAACACAAAGTCTGAAAAGTCACTTGCTTTCTTATTCCAATAACAAAATATGATCAACAATCTAAGCTCAAAGTCTCAGTAATGCCTTATAATTTGGGTAGAGTTTCATTTCTGATTATCAGAGAGAGATCCTTTTACAATAACAAGAGAGTCCCTTATATAGCCTCTTCAAGAAGGACTTGATAATAGTAACACATCATGTTGCATTGAATTTTGTTAAGAAGACATGCTAGAATTTAGGGGCATTTACCCATTTGCTTTTCTCAATGCAGAGAAATGGGTCACGCTTTTGAAAGTTTGCATCTTTCAATGTCCACCTGGTGATCTGCTTCTAGAAACATATTTGATGCACAAATGTTTATGGTCCTTCCTCATCATTCCTCATTTTCTAGTTAACTGAATCGAGTCCTTGATTCAATTTTATGCTTTGTTCTTTAGTTGCTTCCTGCTGATCTTGGCCTTAAAGCCTTTGAATGCATTCAAGTCTATATATTTAAACCTACAAGGATCAATGGCTATTTCATTGTCACAACTTTGACATTTATGGGCATGTCACTTTCTTCGACAATTCCTTTAGCTTTGTCATTTGATCTTTCCCAGAGGTAACCTACCTTTTGGGGCCTTGAGAGCTTGTCTACTTTGGGTCAAGAAGAGCCCCTTGAAAGGGTATCTGCCCTTTTGGTAGTCTTAAAATGGCCTTTAGGCTTCTTTCTTCCAGTGGGTTTCTAAGTTATTTGGCTCTTCTTTAAGGCTTTTCAAAATTAATGTCTATTTTATGAACCTTGAAATTGACGTTCGTGCACTCATCACTATGTTTGAATTTCCAATAGCTAGTTCATTGTTCTTGACTTTGAAATCTTTGGGCATGTCACCCCTTGGAATTTCTTTATCCTTCTCTTGATTTGGCCCTTTTTGTTACTTGCTTCCTTCAGATTTCTTGTTTTGCATCCTCGTAAAGGGAAGGTGACCCTTCAACTTTGGGGAAGTGTCCTTTAATTTCGCAGCTGAGAGTCCCCCACAAGGGCACCTACCCTTCAGGGTCCTTCAATGGCCTTTTGTCTTTAGATTCCTTTGGAGCTTTCCCACAAACATTTTCTATAGATTTTTTCTCATAGACAAAAGGTATGCAAGAATTGTTTCGGCTACTTTGTCTTTAGCCTTCAAAAATTCTTTCGGGCTTTCCTCTCGTAGCTTCCCCAAATTTCTTCAAACTTTTTGTTTAAAGGAATTCCTTTGAATATAAGTCTAAAATAATTCATTTCTTACCTTAGTCTTTCTATTAGGCTTTGCTTTGTTTTTTGGTCTTTTCTTTCTTTTGAAGGAAAAAGTCTGAAGGAATTCTTTAAGACAATTTCCCTAAAGGAATTGTCTCGTTTCCTTGTTCATTTTATCGAAATGATTCACTTTGTATATTTTGCTAGGGGAATTTTTTTGAAGGAAATCCCTTTTCTCTTTTGACCTTTGAATTGGTCCATTTTCCCCTTTTTTACCCTCCACAAGGGTTGTTTGATCCTTTAGCTTTGAGGCAACCCCTTGAACCTACCAATTGAATTGACTAATTGAACCAACTTTGGTTCAACAGTTCAGTGGTTCATTCCCTTACTTCTATTAACCACTTGAACCAAGACTCTTTGAAACAAGCCTCATTGAACATGTTGAACCTTGAACCTTAAATCCATTGAACCTTTGAACCAAAGTGGTTCAATGGTTCAACGGTTTAATGGTTCATTCCTTGAAAATGACTAAGTGTCAGAAACTTGTTCTTTTGATTAAACCTACTTGTATAAGGTTTTAAACCTATTGAACCATTGATTTATCACTTGTTCTTTTTAAGCACTTTGATCTTCATTGTACTAGTTAAACCTTTGAACCTGTGAACTCATTGAACCCTTTAGTTCAAGGTTTAATGGTTCAATTGGTTCATTCTATTTTTTTGGCTAAGTCCTTTTGATATTTTTTAAACCAAATGCAATGAACCATTTGGTCATTGAACCTATTGAACCAAAGTGGTTCAATGGTTAAACAATTTCATTTTTCAAGCCTTCTTCTCTTTGATAAGTGTTTTGAAGCCGTTGAACCTTGAAGTGGTTAAACTTTGAACCTTGAACATTGAAGCTTGAAAAATGCACGTAACTCTTGCTGCTGATGTTGAACCTTGACGTTGAACTCTTTTAGTTGAACCTGGTCATTGAACCAACTTTGAAATCACCTAAGTGTTGAGAGCTTGCTCCTTTCCTGTAGAGTCCATAGAAATTGACTTGTGAAGCCCATTGAACTTGGCCTGCAGAGTCCATAGATTTTCTTCTTGTAGAGTCTGTAGATTCAAGCCTATAGAGTTCATATATTTAAGCCTATAGAATCGATAGATTTAAGCTTATAGAGTTCATAGGTTCAAGCCTGTAGAGTCCATAGATTTTTTGAGAAGCTTGAAAAATGAGGAATTTGAATGCTTAGAACAAATTTCAAGAAGCACAAAGATTATTTTGGTTTGAGGACCAAAATAGTTCAAATGTTGTCCCAAAAATGAGTGATATTTTTGGGGGACAACAAATCTATGAACTATAGAAGGTACTGCTCAAAGTCTTTGAATCCATGGTTGGCCAAACAACATATTGAAAACTCCTACACAAGGAACAATAGTAAATGGTGTGGCCACATGTGTTGGACCAACTTGTAGAGGAAGTAAAATCTCACTCAATGAACTCTATATTTACTCACTAAATTTATTGATAATATATTGATCTAAATATCCCAATTACTATAGTAATGTCATAATGCACATTTTCACACTAGATCCATTCTTCATGAGTATACTATGAATAAGATGATGATGGATGTAAGCTCGAATAAAGAGTGCATGATAATTTAAATCATCCTCACTTATCTCCTACTCTAAGAAGGAGATTTAATGTATACCTAGAACTCTATAATTATACACACCAATCATATTGCTCAAAAGATGTGACTCAACTAAAGGCTCCTAGTATGTAGCTGATGGAGGATGTGCATGATATGCATGGTGAATACCTAATGTATCCCTTGTCTATAATGTTGTGGGAAAGGATATAAAAATATCTTCAAAGCTTTATCCTATGTTTTCTTTATCTAAGGAGACTCAATTGAAGTGCCAAGATCAATAATGTTACCAACTATCAAGTCATGTATCTTTTATTTCAAATAGATGCATCTATTTGTTATGTGGCATGGTGCCTTGTAAAAATTTAAAAATGCATTCTAATCATATCCCCATGGAAGAGGCTTTATTGTATCAACATCCAAAATAGGAGGGAGATATATGATATTACATTAAAAAATCTACTGTAAAACTCTTACTAGAAAAATTAGTAAATTGATAAAATTTCACTGAGGTGTTGATAAAACCACTTGCTAAGGGGTCTCTAAAGATGCATTGATTGTAGGTTGATTCTTACTCTTGCTATCATTGACTATTACTTTGTATGGGACTTTTTTGTTACTCTTATTCATTATTTTTGATATGCCTATGTACTTGAGTTTGCCCATTAAAATTAATTTGACTTCGCTTTACTTTAATGTATGACATAACTTAGTGATGAAAGAGAATATTTTGAACATTATTGATTCATGCAAATTTGGTAGAAGACTTTGTTTGAAGAGATATTGTAACTCTTAGTCGACTATGGGGCTAGTCATCTTAGCCAAGATAGTCTTATGTCAAAGAACATAATCTATCAGAATGCTCATTGACCTTTGTTTCTATTATGCAAATTGGGCATAGGAAACCTTATCACTAATTTTAATGATGAAATGAGCTAGGAACATGTTAATTAAAGGTTTGAATTCATTGATTGACTAATTTGGTAGATTATAAAACCATTGTAAAGCATATTCCTTTAGACTCCATAGAAATAGCTTGGTTAGTAACCAGTCATTTTGCACATATTCCAAGTAATGCTATGTGAAAAGCTCTCAAGTGTGTCTCTAGATCAGCCTTTTCATCATATAGAGTGAGCCTAGGTTGAACAAAACCTTGTATTAAGGATATCAATGCAATATGATGTGCCAATGGTATATGAAGTAGAGCAAAGGAATCCAAGGCCTATGTAGGTCTAGAGGCACCTTGCTCAAGATTTAACACCTTGGATTGATGAGATTTTATCTCTTACATAAAGGCTACAACATCAGGAGATAAAGATGTAATACTCATAGCTAGTGTTGGCATAGAGGAAGGTTGGGCTGCTATAAGGGGTTGTTGAGACATAGTTACCCTTGTAATGTCATTTATAAATAGTTTCTCTATGGTTTGAGAAGATTGACTGTTGTTCACTTTTTTTTTCTTCTTTTAGTATTTTAAGCATGTCATCTTGCATATAAAGATGTTTGGTTAAAAGGTCTTGAAATTCCCTCTTATTAGTTTTGTCAAAACTAGTGTATTGGGCCATTGTTAAAGTAAAACAACAAATTGTAAATTGATTGAATTTTCTATAATAATTTTTAATAAGCACAGTGCTATGGAAGGAAAGCACAAAATAAAAGAAATGTAAAGTATTGAAAATAACCAACTAGAAGGTGAATAAAAAAGATATAAAACTCCTAAACATGTAAGGTGATACCTCAAAAAGCAATGGGACCTAGTAGATGCATCTACGGTTTTGACAATGATATATTCTAAACTTACTAAGGATTTTTAAAATTTAAGGTGAATTTTTTATTTAAATATGTAGGTAAAAAATTTTAAAAAAATATTGGAATATTCTTGATTTGAAAGGACCTAGTGTATGCAACTAAGGTTTAGAAGAAAAATAAAATTTTAAAATTACTATGTAATTTTAAAATTTGATGCTAATTTTTTATTTAAATATGTAGGTAAAAAATCAAAAAATTATTGGAAAATTCTAGATTTGAAAGAACCTAGTGTATGCAACTAGGGTTTGGAAGAAAAATATATATTTTAAATTACTATGGAATTTTAAAATTTAAATTGAATTTCTGATTTAAATATGTAGGTCAAAAAATAGAAAATTAGTGGAAAATTCTTGATTTGAAAGGACCTAGGGTATGCAACTAGGGTTTGGAAGATTTTTTTTAAAAAAAATTACTATGGAATTTTAAAATTTAAATTGAATTTATGATTTAAATAGTAATATAAATAATCAAAAAAATATTGTAAAAATTAGCAAGGAATTTACCCAAGGGTTTCTAGGGTTTTTTATGCACAAATGAAGTAACCCGGGTTCACCAAATGATTTAACTATTTTGATAATATTGACATTTTATTCCTAATTTAGTTAAGGGTCTATGTATATTAAATTAGTAAATAATATTAGGATAATTAAGTTAATAATTTGTATAATTTGATTGTAATTTAAACCTTTATAAAAATAGTAATAAGGAATAATGTAACTTAGCTTAAATAGACTGAGATGACTAAGATAAAAGTTAGTACTGATTATGAAAGACTGGGACACTATCACAAATTAGGATTTGGGTTTCATTTGGAAAAAGGATAAGAGCACCAAAAATAGGATACTTTGGGGTCTAATACTATAGTCCAAGTCATGCCGTTATTATCTAAACTAGTCATAAAGATCTAAGTTTTCTAGGTTTTATTCATTATCCCTATATTAGTCCACCTATGAAATTTCAAGTCTTGACTATTGATGAATATCCTTGTATAGATTATTTAATATCAAATCCTAGATCTTATTTATTCTTGAAATTGAATGAATATTTTTGAGAAAGAGGGGGGTTAGTGTGTGTAAGATGCACTGAATATATATCCACACCCCTTGTGTGGACACACTACCTACATACCAATACTTTGAAGAGGAATTAAGCCATATGTAGTTCTCCCACCTAATGTGCTCTATAAAATATTGTAATGAAGATGCAAAAATACTAAACTAGGTGTGCTTGAGGTGGCTACAGACTGGTGTGAGTGCTTGAATATGTCAGTGGTTGTATTGGATGGCTATATGTAGAGAATAGGGGAGTTTACCTTAGTAGTTTATCTTATACTTTTGTTTGATTTTGACATAATTTCCAACCACATTCTAAGTGGTATTTTAATGGGATTTTATAGAGATCTATTATTCATGGGTTAAATGCATTCACGTTAGGCTGACATAATGAAGGAGAGGAATCAAAATAAAATAGTCACTTGAGATCAAAATGTGATTGGATAATATCACTAGAAATAAGACACCCTAGAGTCTAGTGCTATAGTCCAACTTGGGTGATATTTTCCTATAGGTACAAGATTGGGGGGATAGAATAAGCATGGAAAATGGAGTCTAGCTAAGCTACAATGAGGTTTTGAAAGTCTATGAATGATTGGGAATCAGAGAAAAGGTGGATAGAAGGGTCATGAGAGCATACAAGAGGGACCTATGGGTTAGGTATCATAAACCACACTCAAACTACAAATTTTGATATTTTATATGACTACAGACATCATTGATAACTCCCCAAAAATCTCCCCCTTTGTCATTGATGTCAACACCCATCAACAAATAGCTCACCTTCCTTTTTTATCTTCAAGCACTCTCACAATAAGAAATTTCTTCCCATTTGAAAAAATAACAAAGTGGGCACCAACTGATCTTGAGGAATTGAAAAGAACACCAATATTATAGGACCATCTTATAAATATGATAAAAAATCCCTCTTACCTTGAGCCTACCTTTTCTTTCTTTGACAACTTCTTCTTGCTCCATGTCAACACTCTCTTAAACCAAGCACTACAACTTATGAATAAAGAGCACATAAAAATATTGAAATCTGATGGAAGTCACTAAGAAACATCTAATAATTACTCCCCCTAATATTTTTGAGCCATTATATCACTTGATCATCTTCATATCTTTATACACTATGAAGAAGCACCATATAAGCTTACCAGCCTTCTCTCTCAAACCACCTCAAGGATCACCAAAAAAACTACATGGCACTCACCAAATAGGAAACATGTTCTAACAAAATTTGAGAAATCTCCTTGAAACATACATACTTTTTAATCTTGGAAACATGGAGCAAAAATATTAAACCTTCATACTAGGCCTGTCTAGTCTCCTTGTAACCCTACCTAGAACTTACAGAGCCCACAAATTTTAGTAGAAACACATTCAAGACATGAAAATTCATATCTAGAGAACTCTCCTATTCCCACTCAATCACACAAATTTTTAAAAAAACTAGCTCAACCTATGCAATATAATTCCTTCATAAACCAACTTGCTAATTAGGCCTCCATCTTGACAAAAACATGAATAATTTAAAAACCATAAACCTTCAAATCATTGTAAAGATTTATTTGATAACCCATTTGGCCCATTAAACATATTAATAATCCTTAGACTCCAAATCATAATGAAAACCACTTTTTTTAGCATAGCTTAAAACCCTATAACTTTAAAATAAATAAGGTCAACAAACCTCCTTCTGGTCAACATCCACCTCTAAAACTTCTTACACATTTGGAGACAACCATTACACACTTATATAATAATATTTTATTTTACACATATTTGGTAACCCATACATCCTGTTACCCATTTTAGGAGCTACATACTCTTAAGCACAAACTGGGAAACCTGAAATCAAATAAAAATATCTAATTTGAATTCAAAATACCTTCATACTATAAAACCACCTAAAACATGATAGAATAAGGTCAACATATCTTTATGTGATAAAATATCATATTGATAAATCACAAATCCTCTTTTTCCACTTAAAAAATCTTCAATCTGACCTTGTAGATTAACCTTATACAACTATGACATCACTTTGACATCACCACAATATATCTTCCACCTAGACATACCTGCATAAACAAAAAACACTCATCTCTATCCTTATATAACCACATGGAGAACACCATAAAAAAACTTTCTTCTCCACTAAAAAGAGTCTCTTAATAAGCATAGATAGAGACATCCTTTGCACCATAATGTTTTACAAAAATTAAAGCCAAGATTGGCCCACATCTCCTCAATAACCACAAGAATCCTCTTATAGATATAAAACTTTTGTAATTTTTCTTCTTATTCTTAGTATAAAATATTAAAAATATTTATTTTTTATATCACTCTCCTTCTCTTCTAAGATATAATTGACAACACATGGAGACAACATAGATTCATGACATACCTTTTCAACTATAGTATCTTCCTTATGACTTGGAACCTCATCACTAAGAACTTAAAATTTATGTTTTTTGAATGATACTTGCTCATCAATAATAATATGTTCACTTGGATCCATACATACCTCAGAACTATCCTCAACCAACACCTTGGTCTTCTCCTTGAGCTTGGTCTCTTCATTCACAATATGAATAGACAATGAAAGCCCTTGACATTATTTAACTTATAAAGCATTCTCCACCATATAAAATAGATTACTTGGACCTAAAATCTCATCATGATTCATACTTACCACCTTTGGCTTCCATGAGTTGACTTGCCTTCTTCTTTGCACTCTAGGATCCTGATTAAGCCTATTCTGACTTGTATAACTTTGCTTGTAGAATCTAGCAATGTGACCTTTCTATTCATAGATGTAGCAAACCATTCTTCTTAAAGTGAACTCAACACAACTTAATTTATATGGATAATGTTTTAAAAAGTATCCCACAACATTATAATTTAAACACTCAACTTTTCTCACACCTTTTGACTGATGACCCCCATCATAGTTCTATCTCAACTCATTTCTAACACGTCTCTTGTATTCTCTAGCTCTATGCCCAAAATGATTACATGTGTAATAGTAACCATTGAAACTTGCATACCTCATGGAATTTGGATCTTTGATATGATTTGTATTTAGTTTTCTAGCACCTTAATTCTTTGTTTGATGATTTTTTATTCAAAGTGAGATTGTTCTTGTTCACATTAGTCTTCATCTTGTATTCAATTACATTCTTTTATTTTTTTTATCCAAGACCATTTTTATCACTTACATATTTTTGATCATTTAGAATATTATCTAGATCACTTGAGATCTTTTCAAATCTCACCAAAGACTTCACCTTACTAGATGTATTATCTAACTCATATCTCAATAATTAATTTTCAATTACATACCTTGAACATTCATCTTCTTTAGATTTTAGGCTTGTAGACAAAATTTCCAATTGAAAACTGAGATGCTTGACCATATATTCATTCTCCTTGGTGTCTTCATCCAATCTTGCCTCAAACACACTAAATTTATCCTCATATTCCTTGAGTTTAGATTTTATCTTCTTATTGATCTTCTTCTCAATCTTCAATTCTTTAAAGGCATTCATCAATGCAGTCTCACAATCCACCTCATCTCTATCAAAATATGAATCACTCCAAATAGAACCCTTTTGATATGATCAAATTCCTTCCTCAACCATGAATAGGGATTTATCTTGAATAGGACCATCATCTTCATGATCATACTCTAAGTCACTATCTTCACTCTCATCTAATGATATTCAATGTTCTTTGGTGTAGAGACTTTTCTTATCCTTGAAGTACTTCTTATTATTGTCAAACCTTTTGAATCCTTTTTTTATTTTATCATACTTGAATTATATCTTTCCATAATCATGATCTTAATCATGCTCTTCTTCATCATCATTCTTATACTTATGAGGGTATTGTATTAGTAAAATGTCATACCTCTCCACAATTGAAGCATTTGATGGGTAGTTTACCCTTATACTTGCCTGAACCTATTTTTAATTTCTTTGAAAACAAAGAAATTAGTTCATCCTAATCTATATCATAAATTCCATCCTCATTGGGTTTATTACCTTGGAACTTATTATTTGGCTTCATCTTTGTCTTGAATTTTGATTCATTCTTTGGTGGTATATCATCATTCTTCCTCATCTCATAGGTAGTAAGGGTGCCATGTAATGGATCCATCTTCAACTAAGTAAGATAATGACTTTATTATATAACAAAAACATTTATATAAAACTTAAAAGATATATACCTTAATAAATTTTAAACTATATTAGCCTCTTAAAAGTTCTCTCTAAGGCCTCTGATAATGTTGACAATCTCATCAACTCTCTACAAAAAGGATGCCACATAATATTAATCATTCATGTTGAGACATTCAAATTGCCTTATGTGAGTCTAAAAATTATCAAGATTGACGTTTGAATATCATTCATAAGTGATCTACATTTTATCCCATATCTCTTTAGCATATTTATAATAGACTACCTTGGTGAACACAATCTTTGTTAGACCATAAGTAATGGCATTCATTGCCTTAGAATTATTATCAAACAACTTCTTGTCTACAACACTAGATGGAAAAGTAGTAGGATCAACATAACCATCCAAAACAAATTTCCATACATCAAACCCTAAAGACATAATGTATGTCCTCATATTTTCACTCCAAAAATAATAATTGGATCCAATGAACATTCATGCTTGTTTAGTATAGAAACCTCCTTGATGACTACCAAAATTGTACCTTGAATCACCTTCAAGTTATGAAGCCTTTACCAAAGGACTTACTCTAATACTAATTGTTAGAGGTACAATCACTAAGAGGGAGGGTTGAATTAGTGAGCCCATATATTTCAATTTCAATTCTAATCCTTTTAAACTATTAAACAATCAACATATATCAACTTGATCAAGCAATATTAATAAAAAATCTCATTCATTCAATTCATACACAAGATTAAACACACAACACATAGTTCCTATGGGAAATCCTCATGGGGAATAAAACCCAATCTCAAGCCTAAAACATGTGGACTAATTTTATTATAATTTATTAAAAAAAAGAGATTGGTCAATTCCTTTAAGCCAAAAACCTTGATCAAGTCATCCTAACCAAAGGACTTTAGTGAACCACTTGTTTCATAAGTAGCAACTTCTCCTAAGGAAGATCAAATATTTTAGACCATCCTTTGAAATGAACACCTCCACCTTAGAAACTATGTCTTCAACACCTGATAATGGATCTCTAATTATTTAACCCCTTCAAAAACTCCCTCTCTATCTCATATGGGCCTATCACATAGGCATGCCATAATCTCTCTCTTTGATCACATAAACTATCCTCATATGCACACTCAGACCTCTTTACATATCCTCAAACTTCAAGATAACTATTATGACATCATAAATATGACCTATAGGTAATACACATAGTCAAAAAATTTCTTTTATTATCAACCCATCCACTAGGCACACCTACTCTTCTCTTTCCTTCATTTCAACAGTCATTATTCACATAAGCCTTCTTAACTCTCCCACTCATCTAGAAACCATCACATTTGGTTTCCCTATATTTATATTATTCATTAATTATCATGTATATAATAATCCTTGTTGGCCAGAACACATACCTTCAACTTGAAGTCATATTACGTGGGTCACCTTAAAGCACAACCCTTTTTCAAATAGGCCTAAGTCACCTTTTAGATCCTATGATGACCCATTCACCTCTTTGACACTTATTATAGAAAAATAAGAACATAGGAACAATTTAAAAGTATATTAACTCATTACACATGATCTATAGGTCACCCTTAATTTCCAAAAACCATCATAGTACCCTTATGCTTAAGCACAATTTGCTCAAACAACATTCTATGCACACAATCATCATGAATGAATACAAATTGACTTATAAACATTTTTTCATACTAAATATGATTGGTCAAACCTTAAAAATACATATAAATGGTCTCCATGGAATATAAAACACTCCCAAATAAATAATTCATCATGATACATCAAAATACCATTAGAACAAGCTCAAATATCCTTCTTAGGTTACTTGCAAAACATACATGAACACATAGTCAACTTTAAACTTCAATATATCTTAAGGTACAGATTTTAATATTTTTAAATTAGTATCATTATATGTTCCATGGAATATTTTTAAAATTCCATTTTATATGACCTTTGAATTCATCTTGGATCAAAAGTTATGGATAAAATATAAAACATTGGTTTTTCCCTATGCAAAATTCAAATATTCAAATTCAAATAGTCATAGTTAAACTTTAAATAGTTGACCTTATCTCATGAAATATTGAAATATTTAATAAACACACACCACCTATATATATGCATCATATAGGTCTTTATATTATAGTGCTCACCATTTGATCTTGCTCATAACCCCCATGATCATGACACTTGGTACCCTCACATGCCTTCTAAAAACTTTTACTATTAAACATCATGGACTTCTTATCATCTCACTGAATACACACTATTATATCAAATTTATATGATCACCTACACACCATTGGATCTTTATTTTTTCTTGATATTTATCTCTTGAAATTTTGACTAAGTATGGGGACCATTGCTATCTACTTGGAAGGCCAACTTTGGACCATTATATCTTTTGCCTCAATCAATCTCATGTCTTGTAATTTGCACCATATATTCTTAAATTAAAGAGGAAACCATCCATTTATTTAGAAGGTCATGAAACCTTTATTCATGTAGGATATATTATTATAAAACTACTCACACATATTTTTATTCCACAGAGCTAACTATGCCAAGAAATGTCTAGAAAGGTTGGCTTTGCACATGCATATATTTTGATGTGATTCATTTCATGACTTAAAATTTAGCATAAATAAACTAGGAACAAAAATAAATAAACCCATATGATCAAATTCTATTGAAATTACCACATGTGAAAAATATGACTACATCAAAATTCCTACTTAGGTTTTCTTGCCACATGCACATTTAGCCAAGTATGGGAAAACATAGTCAAACTACCTAAGAACCCAATTTTTCACTTGGATATATTTTATCAAACTTCATTGCATGATCTAAAAATTAGTACATAGAAACTAGGTACAATACCGAACAAACCCATGTGACCATTTCCTCCTAACACCTCCATGTGTATGAGTGTTGATATCATCAACATGCTTACTCAGCTCTATTTGAACATAGAAAACACTATCAAAATGATTGAGATCCTAAATTTTCACCCACATATATTTTGTCTCACTTCATTACATGACCTAAAATTTAGTGCATAGTAACTAGGGATTAATATAATCATGACCATATGAATAACTCCCCTTAACTCATGCACACATGGTAATTATGATGTCAGTAAATTACCTACTTAGATTTTTTATCACTAGACCCAAATTGCTAGATGAAAATGATGATCAACCACATAAAATATACTCATGAAATTAAATGATCAAATCATTATTTACTTCTTATAGGACCCATTTCACATGCTCAAATCACTATATTCATCCCTAATATTCTCTAACCATGTCAAAACTAAAGATTAACCAAGTCTCCTTCAATCATACTAGGATAAACACATTGCACACTTTGTCATTATCAATTAGAATATTGAGGAACTTTATCCACTCACCAAAACACCTCCATTACATCACTAACAACTCTCCAATAACTATGGGCAACTAGGTGATGTCAAAAGAGAAAAAACTAACAAATGTTTTTTTTTGAGTCACCAAGGATTAGGTGGGCACGTAAAAATTGTAAAAAACCCTGAGCATACGGTCAATATTTCAAATTTTAAATGGAAATAGTATTTGATCTCCATAAAGAATAAAAATAATTCCTTAAAACTACTACATTGTAAGCCACATAATTTTTTCACAACATGCTTGAATAAAAGTAATAGATGATTCTTATAAAAAAGAGAAGCTAGATTTGTATAATGTGGACAAAGCCAAGGCAACCATGTAAGATCATATGTCCATTATAGATCAAATATACACTAAATTTAATTAATCTCTTGCCTCAAGATGATAATGTTATGGAAAATATGAATACATGGTAGAATGATATTCTCTAAAAAAACATTTTATAGTGTGTAGACTCATAAATACATATATAAATTAGAGGAAATGTCATAAGACATTCATCCTAGGGTCACATAGAATGGGTAAATCATTGCTATCATAGAGAATGAAGACATCTATAATATCATGTAATTTTAGGATCCTCTACACACATGGATTAACATCATTCAAGATACGCTAGTGTATTGGAGGTAGTTCAAATATAATCTATCACATTTGTACGGATCTATTAGTGAGATAATTAATGGGCATCATTACATTTCACCACTTAAGATTTACAAAATCCAAACTAGAAAAATGTCCAAAATTATGTATAAAATACCTTTAACACTTGAATCTATAGATAAATCATATTTATCCATAGTTTTCATAAGACCATATTATTCACCAACATCATCTATTGACATGACCCTAGTCACACTGCCTTCTTCACATCCTCCTTAAATTCAAGTTGCACATCCATTAGGTTTATAAGATCCATTTTAATATTATCATGTGTTCACTAGAATTATGGTCCCCATTTTTGAAATATGACTTGTGATAACCCTATGAACATGTCATGTTTTGACACTTCTAACCTTTATAGACTTTCAACCACACATAATCTCCATGAACTTTTTGATCTCTATGGTGAATTCTGAAATTTTTTGACTCCATTGATTCTTTGGGGTGTTCCTAAGGTTACTAAAATTTATGAACCCATAGAGTCCATGATGATATGATTCTATTTAATCCATTAGGATTCATATATATGGAATCATGTGAACCAATTAATAGTTCATAATATATACTAAGAATTTTGTTGGTTTAAGTTTGATCTCTATGATACTTGCATGAATAATCAAATAATTTAGTGGGTATTATTAAAAATTAAATATTATATGTGAGGAATTTTTTAAACTTCAGTAATTTATGTGGAAATTGTGAAATTAATAAATTAGACCCAAATTAGGCATATTAATATTTTAGACAGATATGGGTAAGGTTGCATCATCTATGTTTTCAATTTTGGTCAGAGTAATAATTTAAAGCTATGGGTAATGCTTTGGTTGAAATTTTATTAATGGAAACCAATACTATATATATGAAACATCCTAAATTTTATTATTT
Organism: Torreya grandis; assembly: GCA_037957365.1. Lineage (NCBI taxonomy): Eukaryota > Viridiplantae > Streptophyta > Pinopsida > Cupressales > Taxaceae > Torreya > Torreya grandis. The sequence continues at coordinate 460,312 of JARHVA010007409.1, forward strand.
CTTGGTTAGTTTAATTTTTTATGTAGGTATTCTTTTGTACATTGATTTGAAATTCCAAGATCAAATTCAATAATAACCTCTTGATTTTGAGGGGTTTCCTTTTCCTTGACATGAAAGATTTAATACTCGTCATCTAGATACCAAATTTGGTTTCTATAAATGTAACAAGGGGGTGTTTGGTGTAAGGAGCCAGTGGAAATTGGTTAGGAAGATAGTGTCAGTGAGGAAGGGGATAATGGAAGTGAAATTATTGAAATGCCAAAGGAAGAACTAATATCAAAACCAAGAGTTAAACCTTCAAAAAATAAATAAAAATCTAAGATGAAGGTTAATATCAATGTTTCCCTTATTTTGACCAAAGTTTTATACGGTTCATCACCTTTGATTAACTCTCATCCTATTTGTTCATTTAAACTCTCCATTCTCATATATCCTGATGTAGGAGAGAGAAGTGATTGGACAATTGTTACGAACAAAAGGAAAGGAAGTTGTAATAGGGAATTGGAACCTTCTAATATGATCCTCAGATTAAGGAAATAAAATTATTTGGGAGGTTCTTAATTATGATCTATTTTATTTTTAATTTTTTTTAGTGTATTGAGTAGTTTCTAATGCTTATTCTAATTTTAAGGCTAATTCTACTTGTTTCTTATTTCAGATGCATCCCTTTTTATTTTTCCTTGTTTGTTTTTTTTTATGCTAGCATAGGAGATTAAGTTGGCATTCATTACATATAATTTTCTCTATTGTAAAAGGGTAGAGTGCATTTCATAAAAACTCAACTTTATCAATAATAAAAAATCATTATATGATGGAACAATTAATGGTTAAGTGGTATACAATTACCCTTTACACATTAAATTACATTGGTAAAATAATAATATATTTTATTATTTATAATGCATGAGATAATAATCATGTTAATAAATAATAAAATATAAAATTATACCACCTAACATTATGTCTCAGGTGGGATGTTGGACCTGTTAGTTATAATGATCCACCTCTCTTACAAAGGAAATTTACATTGTAAAATTATAAAATACCATCCCCAAACATTCCAATACACAATATTTCCTTCAATGCTTATTCAAACCAATTTTAAGGGATTTTTAAGTTATGTTAGAAGAAGTGGGAGAATAAAAATATGTATTGGGTTATTGGTTTCTCATATAAATGAATAATTATTGTGGTTTTTTACCTCTATATGAGGTTTCCCACCTATATCGATGTTGTTTATGTTATCTTGTCTTTTTATATCAATATAATTTATATATCCATATATCAACATATGTGTGCATATAATTTTTATCATGGTCTAAGATAAATCTTGAAGTTTTGATTGACTGTCAAGACTTGAGAGTTGAATTATTTAGCTTTTGAAGCATTTAGTTACCACTATTCAAACATTTTCATTAAAACTTAGCATGATCTATGACATTGGAGGAATGAGAAATATATAGATAATTTTAGAAACCTATATATTATATTTAAAACATAAAAAATATCAAACCAAGAAACTAGACTCCAAACAAGCACAAATATATAAACAAACTCAGCCTATGGCATCATAATACGACACTTTTATGACCTCCTTAGACTGAAAACTTACAATAATATATTTAAATACCTCTATTATTATATTATTTTTGAGTAGTGTCTCTTTGTTTATTATCTTCTTGAGACCCCTGATAGACTTTATTGAGGTCAATCTACCCCCTTTTTTAAAAATTGGGACCCTTGAGATGTTTTGAAGCTTAACCCTCCAAGCATCACTTATTTTGGATATTATTTAGAATTTTAAGATCATCTAATCTATAAAACTTGGGTAATGATTTATGGTGTGTTTTGAGCTTACCTAACATTTCTAATGATTGGTCTTCATGTCTTTAAGTTTCAGGTTTCATGGAGCCCTTGCTGATGGCTCATGTTTTAAAACTCTGGCACAAACCCCTGGTTCACATTTAAATTAATATTTGGTGGGAGTTAATTGGAAGGAACATTTTAAATTTATTTTGGACTTGAGAAAAAGTTTCATGTTCAAATCTTTTTTTTTTTTTTAATACAACTAAAATTTTATCCTAAAATATGTTTGAGTCCCCTTTATTATCATCCCCACTAGTTCCTTATTATTTCTAACCAAGTCTAATATTCAATTTTGTAGGGTCCCTTTTATTTTCTAACATGATCCCTTTGTTAGCCTTTTAACCTAAATTTTTAATTCTAAAGCCCCAATTTATTTATTAATACGAACAAGACATTATCCTTAATAGTTCAACCTAATCCTTTACTTTAGTCCCAAGTTCTAACTTATTTTTTGTGTATTTTTGTAGATCTAATGGCTCATGTTTCATCATGGGGCTTAATCTAATGAAGAAAAGAAGACCTAGGTCTTAACTCTTAAATAATGTAAGTCATAAGATACAATGATCCATGCTTCCTGATGGCCTTTTGATTGAATGACATAAATAAATCATGACAAAGTTGAGCACTTAGTCCTTCAAACCTATCACGTTTGAGCTCCCAAATCATGATCAATAGTTCCTTCTTCATCATGGATCAAAGATTAGATGAAGTGAAGACATTGTTGAAAATTCAAAATCTTAGGAGCTTTGTAGAGTTACCACATGACACTCTCACATTCTAATATTAAAAATAATGGGGCCTACATGATTTAAAATACCAATCATGAAAAAGCTCCTAGATCATGATTAATTAGCTCTTGCTTCATTATGATTCTTGATCTAATGTAGCCAATTGAGTTTGAGATCCTATATACCCCACATAGGTGCCAAGTGGCACTCTCACATTAGGACAGTTGTTTTATGAGCTTAAATTTGATGTTTGTGTGACCATCATTTGATGTCTGCAAGGATGTATTTGACTTCCACACAACCATCAACATTAAGCCCATCAAAACTAATAACTTCATAAGCCTAAATTTGAAATTCATGTTACCATCATTTGATGTCGATGAGGATGTATCTGACATCTATGAGAGCATCAAATTTAAGCTATTTAATTATTTTTTTGAGGACTAAGATACACTCCAAAATATTGCTAGGAAGCTCATAAATTGCTTTTCATACTAATGAGATCCCTTGAAGGATGTTCAAATTATAGGAATCTTTAAAGTATAAACATTTAAATGGTATTATGGTATAAACATATTTTTAAAAAAATTAGTCAATCTATATCATAAAGTCCCGATTGTATTTTGTTTGATTGTTGTGAACCTTACGCTAGAGACTTATACTAAGTCTTATTTAAAAGGATCTTTGTGACATGAAACTTAGCCCAAATACTTTTAACTAAAGGTTTTAGTGTGTTTATTAATATAATGAAGCACTATGTCAAATATCAACATTTGATCCTTATATCATTTTGACCCTTTTGAGCATGTTTTATGACCTTAACATAAATATTTTAGCCCAAAGTATGCTTTATGTTTATTAAACACAACATAAACTTTGACCTAAAATATTTAAACATGGTCCCCTTTATATAAAACTAGGAGACTTAGGTATAAACACATTAGCCTAAAGTTCATTTCATGTTTAATAAACACAAAATTAACCTTAGACTAAGGTATTAGAAACCTAAGTCACCACCTAGTTCTTTAATTTAAAACTTAGCATAAAATGCTTTAACCTAAGTCTATTTGTGTTTATTAATATTAAATAGACTTAGGTAAAAAAAATTATCCTAAGTTCTTTTATGTCTATGTGCTAACTTAGGACTCATGCAGCTTTGTAGATCATATAACTCATACTCATTTGAAAGAATGATCCAAGGGAATGAAGGTGTCAATGACTTTTCAATGGAGATCTAAGGCCCCACAATCTTAACACATGGTAAATGTATGTTCAAAGTATGAATGACAAAGGTACTATAGTTTAGAAGGCCCATGGAGGTACCAAGTGGTGCAACCATAAGACTTGAGACCAAAAGGAGCCAATAGTGAATGAGGTCCCAGATCACAATGGATGATCCATGATCACTTATAGGATCTTGATCTAATAGTGTGAAGCAAATGGGTCATTTTTAAATGACAATGTATAGTGTTCAAAAGGCATTTATGAAAAATTCTATGAAAAGGGCTAGACAGATGCCAAATAAGCACCATGGAACCCAAAAATGACAAAAACTAAGATCTTGTTGCTAAAAAATGCATAAGTATAAAGGAAAAAATCCAAATCAAATCTAGTGCACAGATGAGCCAAAGTCCAGATACACCCTTACCATTAAATATTCAAAACCCTAAACCCTACATAAAATGGACCCTAAATGAACTCAATTAATCACAATTCAATTTGATAACTTCATTGTGATTTCAGTACATAAGAACTAACACAGAGACTAATTATAATCCAATAGTGAACAATTTCTTAAAGCATAAGTCATGGTAGCTTGTAGGCAAAAATTATAAGAGAAATTAAAACTCTATCTCTCCATAGAAAATGAATGAAGAGTCTTCAAGGATACTAAATTAGACATCATTTCCATAAATAATGGAAACATGAATTTTTCTAAGCTCTTATGGACCATAAAAGAGATGTAAACCATTACTAAATAAGAGAAAATAATTATAACTATTAGTGCGAGGTATTATGACCTAGTTGTAGTTCAAATTTTTGACCTCCAACATGTTATTGCCAAACTAGAGGTACTTCATTATATCGATGTGTTTGCTCCAATATTTATTGATTATATAATTTATAATGATTAGATCATTCATGAGGGTAGCTCTAGGAGAGTTGCTTATATTTTTCCATTGGCCTTTAAAACATAGTAAAAGCTTCCAAAACGCCATGTGAAGCTACCCATAATAAAGGAATAGACCAACCATAATAAATTGGATACCATCCTCAGACCATGGTTGCTCCAAGCAAACCATGTATTCTAAGACTTTTAGGGTAGGATCTCAGTTGTCTAGTTTAGGGAGGGAACTAGAGACATCATGACCCTAATAAATAGAGCATCAGGAGCCCACTCAACTACCTATGTCAATAATAGTTGGGTATCCTTTGTGTATTTCATGGTAGAGAAAGAGCTTATTCCTCTAGTGGGGGATATGATCAGTCTCTTCCTATGGAAACAATTTAATACCATCAAGAGGAAGATAAGCAAGTAGTTATTTATGATGTCTTATCTATTAGATGCCCTGCTTACTTCCACCAAGATCTCAAACATCAAAAACTATTATCTTAAAGGTAGAACCATCATCTCCCACCACTACTTAAAGTTTTAAATCTTAAAGTATAAGAACCACATGAAATTCATCTATGATTGTGTATACCCTACCCTAGTGGAGGATATTATTATGCCTGGGGTTCACCCATTGATCAAGAAAGATGTAGAGTTGATGGGAGACATATGGTTTTACCCAAACTATAAAGTGATCCAAATTGAGGGAATTCTGACTCAACCATACATATTACCTATCTACATACCTATAAATTTGGTATAATAGGAAATTATCTCATAACTCATAAATGGTGTTGATGGAAATTTAAAACAAAAGAGGAAGGGCCTCCTCCATCCCTTTCCTCTAATAATTGGAAGGACAGTGCTATAGGATTAGAAATAGGTGGATACCATGTTTAGGTATATGGACTCCCTTGGGTTCCAATTAGATGATCTCATGTATTGGGATCCCAATAATGTAGTGAGAAATCATCTAAAGATCAAGTAGTTAACGAAACCTATGTATTTGTATCAACTTGGTGTCCATGACACCATCTATATTAGGGCAAGTAGTTTTGAGGAAGTGTTTACTAGAGTCAAGGGATACAACATTAAACTTGAGCATATATTGATAAGTGATTATAATCTAGGAAGGGATATATGGAAAATGCATCTTCTCTAGTATTATTTTCTTCCTAGACCTTCCATGCCACCTCAAGAACAACCTTGTTAGAGCAGCCACCAACCCAAGGGAAAATTATACAAGGACATGGTAGGAAAAAGCTAGAAGAGAGACCTTGAGATGGCCCCTCATCCTCAACCATACCCCAAAGGATAGCATTTCTAGTTAAATACTTACACATTATTACTTTAGAGCTAGATGAGATAGTTGAAGATTCCCTCAGAGTTCTTGTTGAGGCATATGGCTCTAAAGAGTAAAAAGAGCATGCTAAAGAAATATAGGCTCAAGTAGAGGAAGTTGAGCAAGAAAATTAAGGAAAGGAAGTTTTCGTTGATATAGTCCTAGTGGCAACCAAAGAGAAGAGAAAGGCAAAGTTGGCATTGGTCCCTATTGGATCAAAGAAGATAAGGTTGACTCTCACTCATCCTATGAGTGAAGTCAACCTTTTTATTGATGAGTGCCCCATATATGGACTAGTCATCCTTGATTGGTTCATTTATGGGAAATTATAGAAGATCCCCTCTTTGTCCCAATCATGGGCATTACAAAGGCTATTAACATTGAGGTGCATGATGATATCAAGCCATGAATTAAGGACTTAATGAAAGAATAATAAGAAAGGAGGATAGTGGCCCTTGTAGGGTAAAAAATCAAGAAAGTAGATGCTCTAAGAGAATCCAATAGCACTAAATTTGATATATTAGAGCCTATAAAATACATAGAGCCAATTAATATAATATAATCCAATTAAGAAATAATTGGATTAGAAAGAGTAATTATAGGGAAATGCATGGTGGGAACTAAGGAGTTCACTTTCCAAAAGGTTGAACCCCTTACATGCTTAACTGAAGTTAGAGGGAAATAACTTGGTGAGGTTCCTATCCATGAGAAAAATGTTGAGAGCGTACTTAAGGATCATTCAACTTAACTCAAATCTAGGATTAGAAGAATGAAACAAAGTATTCAAAATTTAGAAAAGAAAAAAGAAAACTTAGAGACACAAGCCATTTTATCAGTGCTTGATGTCATAATAAATATGTTTAAAGCATCATTCTTTGATATGTTTGATTTTTTGAAATCAATAAGGCTAAGGCAAGATGCATTAATCTAACAAGGTGAGGTGGATAAGGGATTAATAATAGAGTGGTAGGATGTAGAGACCAAGATAAAGGATATCATTAGCATTTTGATTAGGGATAGAATCCCTAAATTTAAATCCATTAGCTTGACCCACTTGAATGCTATATTGGGGATAATGGTAGACAAGATCTAGAGTCTAAGTGTGTGGATAAAGAGTTTGGATAGTCTCCTAGCTGATGATAAGGAATTAATTATTAGAATTAAACAACTCTTGGGAACTATACTAGATAATCCTACCTATACTACATCCCTAGGGATTATTGATGATGTAGAGTATAAACATAGAGTTACCTTGGTAATGTAGGAGGTAAAGGACAAAATCTAGGACAAATCAGGAAGTGATAATGGTAGGATTTCAAGCATGATGTTCATAACCAAGGAAAATATTGTAGAAGCCTAAAGCATCAAAGAAGTTTTGGCTAGAGATGATAGGGACCTAGATGATCTAGATAATTAGGAAGAGGCTTGTCTCCTAAATCTAGCTATGGATCTAGAGCTTGTCAAAGAACAACATCAAAGGGCCATGGAACTTTTTTAAAGAGTAACACATGAGTCCCTTGGTAATGTCCCACCAAGATGATTGATTTTCCTTTTTGTAAAAACATTTGTAATATTTGAAATAAGTAATATTATTTTGTAAAGGCATATGCTAGTTTGTTAGCATATTTTCCTCTAGGTCAATCCAAGTTTGAGAAATAAATATATTCTAGAGCTTTATAAATAAGGGCAAATGTCCTTATTTTTTATATAGTTGTATCTTTTAATTGATTGGTGTACTACCTTTTCTTTCTATAAAAGGCATAAATTACCATATTATAAAGGAGAGAGAATTTTTGAGCAAAAATTATATACTTGGAGCAATTGATAAAATCAAATAATTCTACAAAGATTTTCCAAATTTGGTGTGTTAATTGTTAATATAGATTTTTTCTCAATTTCTAGTTTTGTGTCTTATATTTGAATAGTTTCTTTGAATTCTAGGTTGTGTCTTTACTCACAAGATTTCTAATTTGTGCATATGCTAGATTAGTTGAAGCATCTTAGATTTGCTTCTCTTCATATTTCTCTATATTCAGATGTGTAAATGATATTTGATTATAGTAGTAAATATTTAAGAGTAAACTTGGTTCTTACTTATGATTCTTTACATCATCCTTCAAAGTTTGCCTAGTGTATAGTGAAATTTGAGCTTAGGCTATTTTACACTATATATTAGTTTGAATTCATAGTTAATTACAATTGATAATTTGTCATAATGTTTGAGGCTAAGATAAGAAATCACTTATTTTCTTTCTTCCCTACTTTTTCTCATTTGATTTTTTTTTAATGAAACCACTTTAGCTTAGATTTCATTATAAATATCCATGTAGGTTAGTCTATAACTTAAGTGTTGATCATAATTCACTAAGAATTAGCATAGATATTAGCATTTCATAGATAATTGGACCATGATGGATCCTAACCATAAATTAATATAAATTTGTGGGAATAATTAAACACTACTTTGCTGCTATTTCACCACAAGCAACATTAAGTTGCCACAATCTACTACTCATGCTCTAAATTCCTAGAATTCTAAAATGATAAGTGTTTTTCAACACTAAGGACATATTTGGTACATGTAGAGGTATCAACAAGTATTGTTGGCATAGAATGAGGGCCCATTCTTCATTAATTGGTTATATTCTCTTGCTTATATTATTCTATTTTGATCTAAGATTGATGTTATCTTTGGGGTTTTGAGTAATAATTTTCTTAAAAGTGTAAAGATCATTGATGTCTATGGTATCTAATTTATATTTTTGATTCCTTAGACAAAGATAAAATTTATTTGAGTATTGATGCTTGGTTTTTGTAAATTTAGCTTAAACTTTGAAAATCCATAGTTTTTTGAGGTTAGGACAACTTGTTTTGATCGAAGGTTAGCATATCATTCATAAATCTAAGTTTATTTGATCTTATACATATAAAGATAGATCATATTTGCATAATTGGACACATATTTGAGATATCTTAGGCAAAGATCAATGTCCTTTACTATTCATTATGCAATATTTTTAAAATGAGCTTAATGTATTGGTTTAATCCATGTTCTTTCTAAACATTAGCCTGATATATCACATTTCAAATAGGATATTCAATCTCTAAGTTGGAACTTTACTTATCTTAGTCTATTTTGATCTAAGATTGATGTTATCTTTGGGGTTTTGATTAATCCTTTGATTAAAAGTGTAAATATCATTGATGTCTATGGTATCTAATGTATGTTTTTGCTTCCTTAGGCAAAGATAAAAGTTATTTGAGTATTGATGCTTGGTTTTGGTAAATTTATCTTAAACATTGAAAATCCATAGTTTTTGAGGTTAGGATAACTTGTTTTGATAAAAGGTTAGCATATAATTCATAGATATGAGTTTATTTGAGCTTATACTTGTAAATATAGATCATATTTACATAATTAGACACATCTCTGAAATATATTAGGCACAGATCAATGTCCTTTACTATTCCTTATGTAATATTTTAAAAATGAGCTTAATGTATTGGTTCAATCCATGTTCTTTATAAATATTAGCCTGATATATATCATATTTCAAACAATATATTCAATCTCCAAGTTGTAATTACCAAGGATTATAAAAAGATCACAATCAAAGACCAGGGAACCTTTGCTTGAGTCTAAATTTAATAAGAAAGCTAGGCATGACAAAGGTAGACACAGTAGATCCAAGTCTCTACCAACTTCACCTCTTCAAGGTACCTTTGCCTTCAACCTTCATCTAGGTATGGCTTAGTTGGGACACTATTCAATCAACATATTAGGTGTGGTACATGATATCCCATGTAACCCTGAGAAGTATTTTCCTACATTTAGTCTAAATGGTATAGTGACTATTGAATATAACATCAAATATTTTAAGGCTACTTTAAGGTTAATAAATGTTGTGCATGAGGATGTAGCTTGTAGGTTATTTCCATTTACCTATAAATATGCTACCTAAGAATGGTTTTTGAATTTTATTGATAATTATATTACTATTTGGGATTGTTTCACTAATATATTATAGATCAATTTGGTAAGAATGTCAGTCCACATGTCATTTATCACCAATTCACCACCATTAAGAGGGATGCTAGTGAGCCTATCAAGTCCTTTAATTCCATATTTCATAAAATATATAAGGACCATATAACCTTATAAACATAATGATGTTTTAACTCTATAAATGTACAAGGATGTAGTGAATCCCATGACTTATGTATTCTTAAAGAGATCTATTCCATCTATAGCTTCATTAGCTAGGGATTATTTTGAATCAATAATTATCAATGATCAAATGAAATCCCAAGGATAAATGGCCTATTTTATTCCAAACATTAACCCATATATGCCCATTATGAACATATTCCCCAATAATAACAAAAATATTCTAGCCTTAAACAAAATCCCATATCTAAATCAATTGCCCTTGAGTCATGTTGCTCCTAATAAAAACTTATGATTCTTTAATCATCCTAATAATGGTTTTAATGCAAATGATCAATGATATTTAATACCATCTACTAATAATAACTAGGTCCATAATTCTAAAACTCCTAAGAATTAGAATGAGTCTATCTTGAAAATGGTCCAAAAATTAAGCACTGATTTCCTTCAGTTGCAAAAATAAGTAGGCAATATTAGAGAAAACTCTAGTAGGAACTTGTCATTTCAAAGGTTTAATAGGCCAAACAATATGTTTTAGAATGATAGTTTTCATAATAACAAGGCTAATGAACTATCTTCTAGAAATAAGACTATGCACATTAATCTTATTGATATAACATTGCCTGATTATTATAGAGTGCATTATATAGCCAAGCATGGCGAGATTGATTGTATAGATTTTCTTAAATATTTTGAATCTTTTCAAGAGGAGTTGAATACATTTGAAGTGATCTTTAAAAAAGATAGTTGTATAGGTACCTTAGGATCCAAATCATCTGATTAAGCCTTTATGGTGAAGACATTTGATTTCCCCTTTCAAGAGGAGAATGAACTTAATGAGATCTGTGAGGAGATCCAAGCCTTCCAAAAAAATTTAAAGAAGACTTATCCCTTGAGGAATAGAGATAAGAGGCAGTATTTGACTACCTCAACACCTTCAAATAATTTTGGAACTCCTCCAGATACTTCTTTAATCAATAATCTAGAGCCACCCAAAGGGAGTACCTCTAAGCCCAACATTTATATTCCTAGTTCTTCTAATATATATATATATATATATATATATATATATATAACATTGTTGAGGATATGAAAAAGATAAAGGATAACATCACTTTACATGAAATAATGAAAATTATAGAGAAAAGGGACCTCTTACTAGAATCACTATCAAATAAATCCAACAAGCCACCCAAAGTTGATCATGTTAATGTGACTGTACACAAAGCTAAGGTAGAATCTTTTCCTTTCCTACTCATTATAAAGATGTTTTGTAAGAACATGCATAATTGGATATTGGATTTTGGTGTATCCACAAATATCATGCTAGTAGGAATTTGTAAACAACTTGGATTAACACCTATAAAGACTGATAGGGTTATCACCTAATTATACAAATTTAAAGCTAAGGTTGTTTGAGAGTTACTAAATGCTCATATGCAGTTAGCTTCTGAGCCTAGAGTGCAATAATTTATTGATATTCAAATTGTTTATATTATTGATGTTTCATCGATCTTGTTAAGTAAGGAATGGACCAAAGCTTTTAATGGATACATGTCCACTAATTTCTCACATATATGGCTTCCATGAAAGGGAGTTCCTAATTAGATCAGGGTTGAGAGAGAGCCAAGGATGAAACACATGATCACTAAGTACAATGTTGTGATTGAGAAGGTCAACATAATTGAGTCAAACTTAGGGGTTTTCACCCTAGAGAATACAAAGGTATATGATCCCAAAAGTACTCATGTTATTCCTAGGTTATGGAAATTACATTTTGATGGTGCTAGGTGTAAGGTTCGATCTAGATTAGGCATTATCCTTATTGATCCTATTGGTGAGAAATATAATGAATCCTATAAAATACAATTCCCTTTCACTAACAATATTTTTGTATACAAGGCCCTTATCCTAGGTTTACACTTTTCTATTAAAAATAAGGTCAAAGAAATACTAGTCTATGGTGACTCTGAACTAGTGGTTAACCAAGTGAGAATCAAATATCAATGCAAACTTTCATACCTCAAGAGGTATAAGTTTAAGGTCTAAGACATGATTGAGTGCTTTGATGATTTTAACATTGTCTCTATCCTAATAAAAGAGAACCAAGTTGTTGATGAGTTGGCATCTATTATATCCAACCTCATTCCCAACCAAGACTCACCCAAATTTAGCATTGAGTTGATGCCTTGTCCTTTAGTCCCTGACAATGTGAACCATTTTCAATTCTTTAGTGATGATCAATAGATATTAGATTTCATAACTACTTATAGAGCATTTGAGGCTCATATCATTGATGAGACTAATGAAAATACACTTAAGGAGGACAAATTTTATTTTAAGGTCATTTAATTGAATGATAATAAAATACCCAAGGACATGATTACCTCATAAAGACTATTTGATCAAGACAAACTGGCTGAGGTTCCCAATATTCCCAAAGTAAGTGGGAAGGACTATAATGCAATGTATTTTAGCTCCCAAGATCAACCCTATCTAGTGAACATGGGAAAAGACTACACCAATATTGAGAATAAGAAGGCCAAAGATTTGCTAACCAGATATAAATATGTCATAACTTGGTCCTATGATGACCTAAAGATATTTGATCCAAATTTCATCACCCATACCATACCCCTTAAATAAAGTTGTAAACCTTTTATACAAAAGCAAAGACTAGTGAATCTTGTCATAAAACCAATGATTTTTAAAGAGGTCAAGAGATTACTAGATGCTAGAATTATGTTTCCCATCAGGCATTATACCTAGGTGGCTAATTTGATACTAGTCAAAATGAAGAATGGTGAGATTATACTAGTATTGATTTAAAAATTAAAAAAAAATCAAAAAATTATAACTATCCTCTTCCTTTTCTTGACCAATTGATTGAAATTATTTTAGGGTCTGCTATGATGTATTTTATTGATGGTTTTCTAGGATATAACTAGGTGTTGGTCGATAAAGAAGATAAGATGAAAACAACATTCAAAACCAAGTGGTGAACCTTAATGTATAATAGAATGCCCTTTGGGATAATAAATTTAGGAGTTACCTTTTAAAGAGCTATGGACCATGCCTTCTGGGGCCTGATAGGTAAGTGCATCATTATATATATGAATGATCTAATAGTTTTTTATAAAAAAGGAAAGATTACTTTATGTACTTACAATAAGTTTTTGAGATATGCATAAGGTATGGAATCTCCTTTAAACCCAATAAAATTATCTTTTGTGTTAGTAAAGGCAAATTTTTGGGTCATGTCATAACAAAATATGGGATCTCTATAGATCCTAAAAGAGTGGAAGCTATATCTAGGATAGAGCCTCCAAATAGTATAAAAGAGCTAAATTCATTTTTTTGGTAAGATAAACTTTGTAAGAAAGTTCATTCCTAGCTTTGTAGATATTTTCAAGCCCTTTAATGACATGTTGAAGAAGGATGCCAAGGTCACTCGAAATAAGGAATCTAATAGGGCATTCAATGATATTAAGAACGGCATTAGCCAAGCTCTAGTCCTAATAAGTCCTAGATTTTCAAAGGATACCTATATTATTACACCTCTAACCATAATATGGTTGTGGTCTTAACTAAGAAAGTTGGTGGACAATAGCTTTTATGAGTACTAACTTTAAAAAAGTTGAATTGAACTATTCATTGATTGACAAATAAGCATATGCATTATTTAAGGAAATAAAGAAATTTAGGAATTACATATTTATAAATAAGGTGAATGTTATCCTACCTAAACTACCATAAATCTTATGCTAAGCTAAAATAAACTAGGAGAATGTAGAGGTAAATGGATATCAGTTTTGCAAAAGTATGACATAGAAATGAAAATGGAAAAATTGGTAAGGTGTCAAGGTCTAATCCAAATGATTTATAATACCCTCCCTAGGTTAAGTATTATTCAATTTGATCAATATTAATTTCAATATAGTGAGTGGTATCATTCCATAATTCATTTACTAATTAATGGTACCTATCTTGTATGACTAACAAGGGAGCAAAAGAGGGTTCTATGGCTCAAATCAACCATTATTTGATCAAGAATGGAGTCTTATATAGGAAAAAAACTGAGGGAGTATACCAAATGTGTGACTCAAGAGAGGAATCTACCCAAATCATGAGTACATTTCATGAGAATTTTGGTAATGGACACCTATCAGGGAAGACTACTACACACAAGATTCCTAGATTTTACTACTATTGGCCAATTGTCTTAAAAGATACAAGCATGTGAGGGATTGCCACTCTTACTATATTTTTAGCACCAATGAGTTTAAGTTAGTAATGCCCTTACAACCAATCATGGTGGAAAAACCATTTGCATAATGGGAGTTGGACTTTATAGGAGTGATCAACCCTAATTCATCTAAAGGTCACAAATTAATCTTGATTACCACAAATTATTTTACAAGGTGGGATAAAGATTTAACCACCAAATAATGTAGGATGATTGAAGTGATCAATTTATTATAAGATAACATTTTTACTAGATTTAGAACTCTAGTCTCTTTAGTGTGTGACAATGGGTCTACATTTACATCCATAGAGATGACTTAATGGGCTAATGATAATGGCATTTGTTTGAATTTTTCATCTAACCATTATCCCTAATGGAATGGAGTCTCTAAGTCTAAAAATAAGAATTTGATAAAATCAATCAAGAATTCTATTGTAGAAAAAAATAAGACTTGGCATAGGCTTCTTAACTATGCACTATGGTAAGATAGGATAAGGATTAAGTAAGTATTGAAGGAATCACCTTTTCTATTGGTGTATGACTAGGAACCCATCTTTCCTATCACTCTTAAGTTTTCCATGTACAAATTCATGTAGGAATATATGGAAGAAGGACAAGATCTTGTAAATTCAAGATTGTTGGACATCATTTATATGGAAGATGTAAGGGAGAAAGCCTTTGCTGATTTTAGTAGGCATCAGATTATAGTGAAAAGATGGTTTGATCAAAGATCAAAGATCAAGGTGTTTAGACAAGGGTTTTTAGTTATCCTTTGGGAAAAATCATCTTAGCCTAAGGACAAACACGGAAAATTCACACCTTTTTGGATTATCCCATATCAAATTATAGAAACACTGGGGAACAACACATTCAAGATCAAAGATATATAAGGAGAAAAGTTCACATTGTCCACCAATGGTAAATACCTCAAGAACTAATTCTATATTTCTCCTCCTAAGGTCTTTATGGAGTAAAATGTAAGATGGTTAGAGTTATTGTAGGTATGCTAGTTAGTTTATTTTATTTCTTTCCTTTTTCCCCCTTATTTATATATAAACATGTACATATTTATTTATTTTTCTTATGCTTGTTTGATTTTGTTGTTTTGTTCTTTGATTCCAATAAGTCCTTTTGGACAATCCTGAGCTCAAAGTTCATTTAGTTTACTTAAAACCCTAAAGTTTAGGAATTTGGGTGTGAACCTAATATATGTGTTAACCAAAGATTTGAAATATAAACCCAATGTTGTGAGTTAAAGAAACTAATAAAGACTGATGAATGGGTTAATTGTTTTATGAGAACATAGACATTGTCTTGACCAAACCTTGGTTCTAATAAGATTATCACTTATAAGATGAAAGTTTAATTTATTTAAGCACAGTCATGATTGCACATAAAAAACATCCTTGTCTGTAACAATGGTTATAGCCATAGGTGATTATCTAAAGATGAAATAGATGACCAAATCCTTAAACATAGCTACTCTAATTCCCAAATTTGTTAAAATCATAAAATTTATAAAAAAATACAAAAAATGAGGATGTAATGTAAAATTTCAAAAAAATTAAGCATAGGTGATTCTAGTAATCTCCATCAGGGCTATGGATGCCTAGTTGGCAATGGAGAAAGGCCTTGAGAAGAACCAAAGTATATCTATCAAGTCTATGGATGCCTAGTTGGTAGCAAAGAAATGACTAAGCCTTCCTTAAACTATAAAAATGGATCTTAATGAATACCTAAGCATGCTCTAAGTCAGCGTTCATGATTAAAGATACAAAATCTAAAATTTGTCTCTTGAAGCCCATGGTAAAAATTAAGTGGAATCAAAACACACACACAGTATGGCTATGTTTTAATATTTGATCCTAATTCTAAATGTACATGGTTTGTTTCAACCATAAAATAATATAGATAATGACATATATCAAATAAAGTGGATGACTTAGTTGTTTGTCTAAACTAGAGTCTCTAGGTTCTAACATATTGCTATGTTTCCCTTAGAAGTTGTTATTAATTGAATTCAATATACCCCTTTTTTTGAAAACTGGGACCCTTAAAATGTTTTTTAGATTAACCCTAAAAGCATGGTCTATTTCAATATTATTTATAATTTGAAGATAATCCACTCTATCAAATATGGGTACTGATTTATGGTGTGTTTTGAGCTTACCTAACATTACTAATGATTGGTCTTCATGTTTTTAAGTTTCAAGTTTCATGGAGCCCTTGCTAATGGTTCATGTTTTAAATCCCTAGCACAAACTCCTAGTTCATGTTTTAACTCAAATTTGGTAGGAATTAATTAGAGGGAGCATTTTAAATTTATTTTGGATTTGAGCACAAGTTTCATGTTCAAACATTAGTATGTTTTTTCAAAAAGCTAAAAATTTATCCTAAAATATGTTTGGTTCCCTTTATTATCTTCCTTGTTAGCTCTTTATTATTTATAACTGAGTCTAATATTTGGATTTATATGGTTCCTTTTATTTTATAACATGATCCCCTTGTTAGCCTTTTAACCTAAAGTTTTATCCTAAGGTCCTCATGTATTTATTAATATGAATGAGACCTTAGCCTTAACACTTTAGCCTAAGCCTTTACTTTAGTCCTGAGTTCCAAATTAATTTTTATGAATTTTTGTAGATCTAATGGCCTACACTTTATCATGAGGCTTGATCCAATATAGTGAGGAAGACTCAGGTCTTAACTTATAAAGTATGTAACTCACAAGATCCAATGATTTGTGTTTCCTCATGGCCTTTCAATTGAAAAACATAAATAAATCTTGACAAAGTTCAGCACTTAGTCCTTTGGACCTATCATGTTTGATCTCCTGGATCATTATCAACAGTTATCACTTCATTATCGACTAAAGATTAGATGGAGAGAAGACATAATTGAAAATTCAAAAGACTAGGAGTTCCATGGAGTTATCACATGACTCTCCTACATTTGTTGATTAAAATAAAAGGGGCCTACATGATAGAAAAGACCAATCACAATCAAGCTCCTAGTTCATAATCAAACAACTCTCACTTCATCATGATTCTTGACCTAATGGAATGAATTGAGTTTGAGATCTTAGGAGACCCTATGGAGGTGCCAAGTAACACTCTCACATTAGGACAAAAGATTTTGATGAGCTTAAATTTGATGTTTGTATGACCATCATTTGACATCCATGAGGATGTATTTGATGTCTATGTGACCATCAACTTTAATCCTGCCAAAAATAATAACTTCATGACCCTAAATTTGACATTTGTGTGACTATCATTTGACATTTTTGAGGATGTATTTGATGTTTGTGAGACCATCAAATTTAAGCTAATGAGTTATTTTTCTCAGGACTAAGATCCACTCCAAAATGTTTCTAAGAAGCTCATAAATTACCTTCCATACTAATGAGATCCCTTGGAGTACATTCAAAGACTTGAAATGTTTGAAATGCAAATATTGAAATGGTCTTATGGTCTAAATATATTCAAAATTAAACTATTATAAGTCTATATCTTAAAGTCCCCATTGTATTTTGTTTAAATGTCATGAACCTTAGGCTAGAGACTTATACTAAGTCTTATTTAAAAGGATCTTTATGACAAAAACTAGCCTAAATATTTTTAACCTAAGTTTTTAGTGTGTTTATTAATACAATAAAGCCCTATGTCAAATTTTAACATTTGATATTTATATCATTTTGACCCTTTTGAGCATGTTTTATGAGCTTAACACAAATATTTTAACCCAAAGTATGTGTTGTGTTTATTAAACACAATGTAAACTTTGACCTAAAATATTTAGCCATGGTCCAATTTATATAAATCCATGAGGATTACGTATAAATAATTTAGCCTAAAGTTCATTTCATGTTTAATAAACACAAAATTAACCTTAGCCTAAGGTATTTAAAACCTAATTCCCTGCCTATTTATTTGATTTAAAACTTAGGGGAAAATGTTTTAACCTAAGTCTGTTTGTGTTTATTAATATGAAATAGACTTAGGTAGAAACATTTTAGATTAAATTTTTTTATGTCTATGTGCTAACTTAAGGATTATGCATCTTTGCAGATCCTACAACTTGTGCTTCATCAAAGAAAAATGATCCAATGGTGTGAAGGTGCCAATGACTTTTCAATGAATTTTCAAGAGCCCACAAGCTCAAAGCATGGAAAATGCATGTTAAAATTATGTTTAAAAAAGGTACCATAGCTCAAAAGGCCCATGAAGGTGCCAAGTGCCAGAACCATAGGACTCAAGACCAAAAGGAGACAATAATGAAGGAGGCCCCAAATCATAATCAATGATCTGTGGTCACTTGTAGGATCTTGATCCAATGGTGTGAAGTAAATGGAACATTTTTAAATGCCAATAACTAGTGCTTAAAAAGCACCAGTTATGAAAAATGCCAAGAAAAGTTTTAGATAGATGTTAAATAAATGCCATGCAAGCACAAAATGACAAAAATTAAGAATTTATGTGCTAAAAAATGTAAACGTATAAAGGTAAAAATTGAAATCAAATCCAAGGCACATATGAGCCAAAGTCTAGATACACCTTCACCATTTAACCGAAAACCTAAACCTTACGTAAAAGGGACCCTAAGTGAACTCAATTAATCACAATTCAATTTAAGAAGAGATTTATTGTGATTTTATCACAAAAGAGCTAACACAAATACCAATTGTAATCCACTAGTGAACAATTTGTTTAGGTGGAGGTCATGGTAGCTTGTAGGCAGTAATTAAAAGAGGAAATAGAACTTTATCTCTTCACAAAAAATAAAGGAAGAGTCTTCAAGGATACTAAATTGGACACTACAACCTTATATAATAGAAACAAGAATTGGTTCAAGATATTATGGACCATAGAAGAGATGATATCCATTACTAAAGAAGAGTAGAGAATTATAGTTATTAGTAAGAGGTAATATAACCTTGTCATAGTTTAAATGGTTGGCCTCCACCATGTTATTACCAAACTAGAGGTACTTCATTGTATCGATGTGCTTGTTCCAATTTTTACTCATTGTAGAATTCATAATGATTGGATAATTCATGAGGGTAATTTTAGGAGAGTTACTTATTTTTTCCCATTGGAATTTAAAACATATTATAAGCTCCTAAAACCCCATGTGGACCTACCCATAATAAAGTAATGAACCAACCATAATGACCTAGATACCATCCTTAAACCATGGTTACTCTAAGGGAACCATGTATTTTTAGGCTTTGAGGGTAGGATCCAATTTTTTTAGTTTAGGTAGGGAGTTAGGGTTATCATGACCCTAATAAATAAAGCATCAAGAACCCCCTCAGCTACTGATGTCAATTAGAGCTAGGTCTCCTTTGTGTAAAGAGCTTGTTCCTCTAGTAGGGGATATGATCAGTGTATTACTAAGGAAATAATTTACTATCATAAAGAGGAAGACAAATAATTATTTCTTCATGATGTCTTATTTATTATATGCCCTACTTGTTTTCATCAAGATTCCAAACATAAAAAACTAATCTCTTGAAGGAAGAACCACCATCTCACACCACTACTCAAAGTTTCACATCTTCAAGTACATGAGCCACATGTAATTCATATATGAATGTGTATACCCTACCTTGGTAGAGGATATTATAGGGTTTCCCATATCTATGGTTTACCCACTAATCAAGAATTATGTAGAGATGATGGGAGACATCTAGTTTTACCCAGATTGCATAGTGATCCAAATCAAGGGAATTCTAACTCAACCATACAAATTACCTATCTACATACCTAACACCTTGGTAGAATAATAAATTACCTCTTAAGTCATCAATGGTTTTGATGGAGTTTGTAAAGAGAATATGGAGGTCCTCCTTCATCCCTTTCCTCTAATAATTTGAAGGATAGTGCTATAGGATTGGAAATAGGTGGACACCATATCTAGGCATAAGGAATCCTTTGGGTTCCAATTAGATGATCCCAAGTAGTGGGATCTTAATAATTTAATGATCAATCATCTAAAGAGAAAATAGTTTCCCAAACCTTTATATTTACATCAACTTGGTGTCCATGACACCATCTATATTAGGGCAAGTAGTTTTGAAGAAATGTTGACTAGACTTAAGGGATACATCATTAAACTTGAGCATAGATTAATAAGATATGAGAAATTAGTATGGGATATGTGGAAAATACCTCCTATCTAGTATCATTTATTGCCTAGACATTCTAAGACACCTAAAGAATAAACTTTATTAGAGTAGCCACCACCCAAGGGGAAAATTATATAGGGACATGACAAGGAAAAGTTGAAAGAGAGATGTATACAAGAACCCTCATCCTCAACCCTGCCCCAAAGGATAACATCTCTAGTTAAGCACTTAGACATGATTGCTTTAAAGCTAGATGAGATAGCTGAAGATGCCTTTAGAGTTATTATTGAGGCATATGTCTCTAGAGATGAAGAAGATTAGGTCGAGGAAACATAGGTTCAAGAAGAGTAATTTGAACAAGAAAATAAAGCAAAGGAATTTTCCCTTGATATAGTCCTAGTGGAACCCAAAGATAAGAGAAAGGTAGAGTTGGAATTGGTCCCTATTAGATCAAATAAGTCAAGGTTGACTCTCACTTATCCTATGAGTGAACTTCATGTTTTAATTGATGAGCACCCCATATATGGATTAGTCATCCCTGATTAGTTCATTTAGGTGAAATTGTAGAAGATCCCCTCTTTATCCCATTCATGGGAACTAATAAAGGCTATTAACATTGGGTTGCGTAATGATATCAAGCCATGCATCAAGGCCTTAATGAAAGAAGAATAAGAAGAAGAAAGGAGGATAGTGGCCACTATATGTCTAAAAACCAAGAAAGTAGATGCTCAAAGGGCATCCAAAAATACTAGAGTTGAGGTCCCAGATCCTCTAAAATATATAGAGCCAATTACTACAATATAATTTAATCTAGAGATAGCTAGATTGGAAGGGGTAACTACAAAGAAAGCCATGGTGGGAATTGAAGAATTAAATTTTCATAAGGTTAAACCCTTTATATTCTTAACCTCAGTTGGAAGGTAACAACATGGTGAGGTTCTTATCCATAAGGAAGATGTTGAGAGCCTACTTGAGGCTCATTCAGATGAAGCCAAAGATAGGATTAGAGGAATGAAACAAAGGATTCAAAATTTGGAAAAGGAAAACTTAGAGACATAGGCCATTTTGTTAGTGTTTGATTCCATAATAAATATGTTTGAAGCATCATTATTTGATATGTTTGATTCTTTGAAATCAATAAGGTTGAGGTAATATGCATTACACCAGTAAGGTGAGCTAGCTAAGGGATGAATAACAGAGTGGCAAGAGGTAGTGACCAAGATAAGGGATCTTATTAGCATTTTAATTAGGGATAAAATCCATAAATTTAAAACCATTAGCTAGGCCCACCTGAATGCTATATTGGGGATAGTGGTACACAAGATCCAAAGTCTAAGTATGTGGATAAAGAGTTTGGATATACTCCTAACTGATGATGAGGAATTAATTACTAGAAATGAACAACTCCTAGGCACTATGCTAGATAATCCTACTAAGACTACAACCTTAGGAATTATTGATGATGTCGAGTATAAGCATAGAGTTACCTTGGAAATGAAGGAGGTAAAGGGAAAAAGTTGAGTCAAATTAGGCAATGATAATTGAAATATTTTAGGCATGATCTTCATAGCCAAGAAAAATATTGTAGAAGCTTATAACATCAAACAATCTATGGCCAGAGATGATAGGGACCTAGATGACTTAGCTAATTAGGAGGAGATTTATCTCCTAAATACAAATATGGATCTAGAGCTTGTTAAAGAACAACATCAGAGGGCTATAAAACTTTTGCAAGAGAAATAGGGGAGTCCCTTGATAATGCACCCACCAAGATAATTGATATTCTTTTTTGTAAAAACATTTGTAATATTTCAAATAAGGAATATTATTTTGTAAAGGCATATGCTAGTTTTTTAGCATATTTGAATATATGTCACTCCAATTTTAAGAAACAAATGTATTCTAGATCTTTATATAGAAGGACAACTATACTTATCTTTTGTATAATTGTATCTTGTAATTGAAGGATGTACTACCTTTTATTTCTATAAAAGGCATGTATTGCCATCTTGTAAAGAAGAGATAATTTTTGAGAAAAAATTGTATACTTGGAGAAATTAATACAATCTAAGAATTCTACAAAGATTATCCATATTTGATGTGTCAATTGTTAATATAGCTTTCTCTCAATTTCTAGTTTTGTGTCTCAAATTTGAATAGTTTCTTTGAATTCTGGGTTGCATCTTTAGTCATAGGTTTATAATTTGTGCATATGCTAGATTAGTTAAAGGATCTTGTATTTTCTTCACTTCATTTTGATCTGTATTTAGATGTACAAATGCAATTCGATTATAGTAGTAAATATTTAAAGTAACCATGGTTCTTACTTATGATTCTTTACATCATCCTTTGAAGTTTGCCTAGTGTATAATGAAATTTGAGATTAGGATATTTTTCACTATATATAGATTTTAATGCATAATAAATTGAAATTAAAGATTTATCATAATTTATGAGGCTAATATAAGCAATCCCTTATATTCTTTCTATCCTACTTTTTCTCATTTGCTCTTTTCAACCAAATCATTGTAGCTTAAATTTCATTATAAATATCCATCTAGGTTAGTTTGTAGCTTAATTTTTTTTATCATAATTCACTAAGAATTATCATATATGCTATCATTTCATAGATAATTGGACCATGATGGTTCCCAACCATCAATTAATATAAATTTGTCAAAATAGTTAAACATTTCTTTTTGATATTTCACCAAACATAACATTAAGTTTCTAGACTCTAATACTCATGCTCTAAATTCCTATAATTATAAAATGAGAAGTGTTGTTTAACTCTAAGGGCATCTATAGTACACATAGAGGCATTAAAAAACTCTAAGAAGCTTTAAAAATAACATTACCTACAAAAGTAGATCACTCTAAGTATGCCTATACAACATGGTATAGATTAAGAAGATGGACAAAAATATTTTAAATCCATTTAAGATCATCTATAGACTTAAAATCATCATCAAATAGTAGATCTTTGCATTTTTTACATTTTAAATTATCCTCCAGACCCTATAAGGCATCGTCATATTTTATAAAATTTTAAATCAACTAGTGGTGTCATTATATGTCTTTACCAGCTATTAAAAAAAAAATCAATTTTTGGGTATAAAAAATTAGTTTGGTTGTGTTTGTCTATTTTAAGAGAGTTTTTTAAGGTTATACAAGCATTTTTAGGCCTTGTGTTGGCTTATTAAAGAATCATTATGCAATCAACTTCTTCCCCTATGTCATCCTTATACAAAAAGCATTGAAAGGTTAGTATAATATTTTTGAAAATTATTAATTAATTATTAATTTTTAATTCAACTATTGCATGCGTAGAATGGTGGGTCCCTTTATTTTCAAAGAATTTTTTAACAAAAAGTGAAAAAAAACTTGAAATCTTTTTACATAGATGTAAAAATTATTATCCACACACACACACACACACACACAAGGAATAAAATATGCTTTAAACAAAATATTGTGCATGTAAAGTTTCAAGTAGTGTTGTGTGGAGTTGGTTGCCATAATTTTGTAAGACTCTCATAAATATGAGTTTAGGAATTCAAAACCAATCCAAAACCCTTTCTTTGGTCAAAATTATTTGTGGTTAAACTATTGTTAAATATAATTAACTAAATATTTTATTCATTTACAAAACTTGACATTTTTGACACTTTTAACTATAGTAACTATTCTTGAAACTTTTGTCTAGTTTCTCTTTTGTATAAAGGTGGTCATGTGACCAATCGATCTATAAGTTTTTGCACATTTTGGATACATTTTAATGGTCTATTTTATGTTTTAAAACTTCTTAATTTTATTTTTTTTGAATACACACACATAGAGTTTTAGATTGTTTGTTTTGTAACACTTACGACTTACTTTAAGTGCAATTTTTTGAATTTTATAATTATTTTACATATAATTTGACAATTATTATTTTAATACACTATATTACTTGTTTTATTACAAAATAAATTATAAAATCATATTAAAAGATAATTTTCTAATCTTTTTTAATGTGATTTTACTATAAAACTCAAACTAGTAAATGTCAAACCTTGAAGGGAAATTATGTCTTCTCCTAACTTTGTGATAGATAAAACACAAATATTAAATTGGTAAAATTATAAAATATGTATTAAATACAAATTTATGGATTGAAAACTTTGTATTTTAGTTAGAATTGAAAAAACCCTAATCAAGGAGGCATGTCATGACTGAATTTACTAATGCTTTTCAACAAAAATAGAAAGAATCCATGTCAATAATTTTTGGAAGTGTAAAGGATTATTTATTAATCCATATTGACAATAAAGATTAACCTAATGATATTTTTAAATTCCTAAAACCTATGCATGAGGGCACTCATATTTCAAAAATCATTAAACCTATTCTTAAACTACTTACGACTTCCATGAAAGGTGATGAAAAAGTAATTAACTTTATTGAATTTTTTTTAAAAAAAAATCTTAGATGTTTGTGATTGTAATTTTATTCAATATAAGTTTGTAACTTTATTATTCAATTAAATATTCATGAAAATATTCATAATTTCATTTTCTATTCCTAATTATAAATACCAAATAAAATAAGCCATCTCTAACCTCATTACCTTTTCAATTCTTATTATTCAAGAATAAAAAGTGATGTAAAATATTTATTGTAAATAGAATGCCACTCAAACACTTCTCATGCCTAATAGTTTTTCTAGAAAAAAAAGGAAATGTAAACATGCCAATGGTGAAAATGGGAACAAAAAATCTTCTAATAAGATCATAAAAGTCATATTTAATGTAAATTATAATAAGTGTGGTAAATTTGGACATAAAAGGTAATAATTTTACAAAAATATATATATATATATATATATATATATAATAACAAAACTTTTAAAAATAAGAAAGGGAAGAAAATTTCTAATCTAAATCAACAAAAAAATCAAAACGAGAATCAAAACAACAATCATGGTGAAAATTCTAATACTATTACATTATATGTTACCTTATTTGATTCTAATGAAAATGAATAGATTTTAGATAGTGGTGTATCACATAACATGAAATTTTTATTAAATATTTTATTCAACACTAAATATATATTTAAAATTATTTACTTAGATGATAATTCATTTCTAGAAACTATTAAACAAGAAAAAAGATAAATTTGTAACTATAGTCATAAATGATGTTTAATATGTTCCTAAACCTAAGAAAAATATATTATCATATTATCATATTATAAATGATAATTTCATAGTAACTTTGATTAAGGATAAGTGGTCTATTAAAAATCAATTTGGTTCTCTAATTTTTGAAGGAATTCAATGAAATGGCTTATACATATTTTTTTAGTTCTTGTGCATGTTATCTTTCATCACATAGTATAAATGAATCTCAATTGTGGCATGAAATATTATATCATGTTAATTTTATAACTTTATATAATATGTATCATGGTGATATTTTATTTTTTATTATGTTTTCCTTATTTGTTATCATGGTATCAAACAAATAAAATATAATATATTTATCTATATGTATCATGGTGATATGTATCTATGTATTTTATGTATTATAACTTCTAAGGTAAGGGAGTAGTTAGATATAAATAATAATGATTAATTCACTAAAAATGATTATAAGGCCAAGCAACCTAAGAAAACTATGAATAAAATATAGGAAGTTAAGGAGAAACTAATTCTTGAAGTCCCAAAACCTTACAACAAATCTCAAGGATCAAGATTGGTCCATAGAGGGGAATAATAAGAGGTATTTTAGGATAAACCACATAAGTAATAATTGGTTATGGTAATTACAATACCCATCACTATGACACATAAATTTTACACTCTTCATCACACAATTCTTCAATCTAAAAGCTCTAAACACAACCTCTATGACATCACTTTCTTTGGACACAACAAGTTAAGAAGAATGACCTGATGTGACATAACACACATTATGCAAGAATATTGAGGTAACTTCTATGTTCAAAAAATCCATATCATATAAGTAAACCAATGTGGAGTAATGTAACCTATAGTTGAATGATTAAAACACATTAGTCCATGCTTGATTAGCCAAATCCCATAATATTAGATGAAACTTGCCTGATGCTAGTGGTACAAATTATGGGAAACTAGGTAATCTCAAAAGAGAAATAACTAATAAAATCACTTCTTTGAATCACCAAGGATTAGGTGGCTATATATAAATTATAAAATCTCTAAGAAAGGGGTCAACATTTGAAAGATGAAACAGAAATAATATTTGAGATCCTTAAAGAATACAAACAATTCCTTAACATTATTTCACTATAAGCCACATAAATCTTTCATAACATGGTAAAATAGGATCAATAGGTGTTACTTGGAATGAAGTGAAGATGGATTTATATAATGTGGATAAATCCAATGCAACCATAGAATATCATATGTCCATGCCAAATCAAATGGACACTACATTTAAATAGTCTCTTACCTCAAGAGATAATGACATAGACAATATGAATACATGAAATAATGATATTCTATAGAACATGTTCAATAGTGTTAAGACTCAATAATAGGTAGATAGAATTGAGGAAATGTTACAAGACATTTAGCCTGGGGTCTCATAAAATGGTTTCATCACTACTATCATAGAGGATGAAAACATCTAGAATATTATGCAATTCCAAGATCATATGCACACATTGATCAACATGGTTTAGGATACCCTAGTGGATTAGAGTTATTTCAATATAATCTATCATATTTGGATAGATCCATTATTGAAATAATTATTGAGACTCAATACATTCCACCAGTTTAGCTTTCCAAACTCTAAACTAGAAAAGTGGCCAAAATAGTGGAGAAAACACCTCTAACACTTGACTCTACTATTGAATCATCTTTAGCCATAGTTTCCATAACAACATATTATTCACTAGCATCATCTTTTAACATGACCATATTAACACTACCATATTTACATCCTCCTTCAACTCAAGTTGTGACTCCTAATCCTCCACATTTTCTCTAGGTACTAAGGGGTTAAATTCTATAAATTTTGAATATTTTTGAATGGAAGGCCATAAGCATTAAGCATAGGGACAAAATAACTAAACACCCATAAAGGGTGGGCCTCTTAGTCATTACAATCTATTGAAAACCCCCAAGGATGGTAAATTGGTATGATGCTTAGTTGAAAATATGAAATGGTGTGTACGTAGTGCACAAGAGGTGAAAATAGGTAAATTTAACCTTGAGTGATTATTGAAAGTAGTAATTTTGGACCAACCCCTTAACACAAACAAGTCCACTAGTTCTTGAATTCAACACACTTCCTATGACTTGGTCTCAATATGTGACAATTTTTTATGTTTTGAAAAGTATTTTTTGTATATATGAGTGTAAAATCATAGAGTATGTATGAATGACAAGTGTGTGATATGTAGTATCATAGAATATGTATAAATGACAACTATGAGCTAGTCAAATATAGATGCACCATGATTGGGTAATTCCACTTTGACATGAAATCATAAACTTAATAATTTTACTCATGGTTAGTATGATGATTATATTTGAGGTTGGGATAATTATGAGTTTTGTTGTCTATGCAACTTTAATGTGCTTATAGTTATAGTTACATAAATAATATGTGAACAAACCATTGATGGATCACATTCCATATCTTTTGGGATGAGCTTAAACATTGATTTCATTAGTATAATATATACTTGATATCCATTGATTATTGAATTTGAATTTGATTTTATACACCGATTATGGTGTAGTCAAATAAATTAGTCACATGTAGCTTGTCAAACATTTTTATGCATTTTATTTTCCAAAATAGAAGGTGAGCATCTACATTATATAAAGCATACCTTGATTATATTTGTATACCTTTAAGGATAACTTTGATTTTTTACATGTGATTATATTATGTGTGTACTTAAGGCACACAATAGTATGGTTATCTAAATGGTTAAAGTGTTTACTTGTGGGGAGTTAGTGTTTCACAAGAGAAGAAAAAATTAGTAGTGATTTTATAGGTTTTATTTGGGTGAAATTTTGGGCATTACATCAGATATAAATATAGTTCATAAATCAATTGAATCACATGGCTACTTCACTATATTTCTCACTACCAAAATATATTCACAAGAAAATATTACACCATCAAAGTAAATACTCATCCCTTTGTTGTACTTACTATATCTAGCATATAACACTTGTGAAATATTTGTAATAAAATTTAGTATTTTACATTCAAATGTATAATTAATGCAATATTTATCAATTTTAATTATTCTATTAGTTTTTATCCTCTTAAGGTTTTAAAACAAAAATAGGGTAAAATAATAAAAATCATCAATAATCACTCATAGAGTACACAATCTAACACATAATGATCACATAATTTAACATGCACTGTCATGAACAATAATCATCATATAATGTAATAAAAATGAATGATAACACCATGTAATAATCATTAGTATCAAATAATGTAAATAAAATGAATGATCACACCATGTAATAATCATTAGTGTCAAACATAAAAAATGTAGTGATATCAACACGCATAAAACAAGTAAAGCTAATCCACATAATCAATTCATGTTATCATCTCAATGTATAAAAGTACACTATACATAACATATAACACTCTAAACTATATACAAAAGATAAACTCATGTATAATTAGTCTAGTTTTCTTAATATGATCAATGTGATATTCATAGAAAGATATAATTTATAAATCATAATAATATGACCAATGTAAGCATACCCATAATATATAAAGGTATCCCCTAGACATAATGAATGTATATCATATGAATGTTCATATATCATATTTACATGTCTGTCCTACATCCCACTCATGTATACACTGAAAATCATGTGTGCATAAAATAGATATGTAATCTACCATATATAATCTAAATAATGTAATTATGAAACTAGGTCAATCTATCAAAATAGAGTTTGTAGCTCTTAAAAATTATATTTCTAGTAGTATTTTAGTAATTGTAACATGTTCCAACACTTACCTAAGTTTATATAACTCAAATTAACCAAAAAATCATTTCACCTTATTCACAACTTTCTCAAAAATGGTCTTCTATAGGTGTACATAAAAATAGTCCTCTATACCTATGATTTCAAAGATCCATTCCCTAGCCACTCACAAAGTTTTAGACCTTATTGTTTAACTATTTGAGTGTTAGAGGTATTTTACTCATGAAACCCTTATTTTAGATTACTAAAAATTTATATAGGCCATGATCTTAGATAATACTATTATCGACATAGATTCTACATGTATTCAATTTGTGATATTGGTTTCTAACCCTTCAATACATCACTCATTCAGTGCATTCAACTCCTCACTCATGACATTTTATTGCTTCTTAGGCCTATCCCTTAAGGTTTTTAAGCCTCGTAAAATTGATCTTTGAAAACTAATATTTGAAAATATCAAAAACCTATTCTATCTACCAAATAACCTTGAACACTTAAAAAACACTTTAATGAAAAAGTGGGTGAGAAAAGGGAGAGAGGAGTATAGAAACACTGATAACAAATGTTGTCAAAGTTTAAGTTGTGGTTATATAACTATGTTTGTAATGATTCATGACCAAAAAATGACACTAATAATACATTTATGGGTGGATAATGTTTAGTACTAGATTCTTTACCTCCTATCAGCCCTGATTGACAAACCCACCACCCATTCTAGCGTCAAGAATGCCCTTCCCAATACAAGAAAAATGCAAAATTTTATCTTGAGTTCCAACATTAATAAAATGAAACTTATATGTAAGTCATTTATATGACCAATATATCCATACCCTACCTCTTTAATCCCTCTAATAAAACCCTAACGAACTCAATTAGAACCTTTGAGGGAAATCCATTGGACAAGATGTAGTGATAGGTCCAAAAATGAAACTTTTTGACATTGAATAGGCAACTTATTGAGCTCTAATTGCCATTTATGCCTTCAAGACCTCCACATGAGAATATAAAACTTATATCATGTATATAAAGGAAAAATAAATGTCATCAAATGATCATGAGATTCAAATCCACCTGAAAGTGCATTTTCATTACTGTTCAAAATCCTATAAACACTGACAACAAATGTTGTTAAAGTTTAAATTATGGTTGTAAAACTTTAGTTTTGATGCTTCATGATAAAAATAATATTTAAACATATCTATGGAGGTATATAATTTTTAATACTAGGATTTTATCCTCCTATCAGACCTGATCGACACACCCACCACCCATTTCAGCCTCAAGAATGCCCTTCTTAATACAAGAAAAATGCAGTTTTTAGCCTAAATTCAAACATGCATAAAAAAACCTATAAGACATTTATGTGAACTATAATATCCTTACCCTTCATATTTAATACCTATAATTACACCCCATATCACTCGAGTGAAACCTTATATATCAATTTGTTGGATAAGTTACAGTGATGTGTCCAAAAATTCAACTTTTTGGCATTGAATAAGTAACTTCTTGAGCTCCAACTACCATTTATACCTAGAGAACCTCCACATGATAATATATCACTTATATAATTTATATATATATATATAAATTAAATTTAATCACACCAACATGATATTTAAATCCACTTGAAAGTGAATTTTTACTACCAGTCAGAAATGCAAAAACATTGATAATAAATGTTATCAAAATCTAAGTTGTGGTTGCAAAAATCTGGTTCTAATGCTTCTTGATTAAAAAATGACACTAAAAATACATAAATGGTGGATAGTTTATAGTAACAAGTTATTGGCCTTCTATCAGTCCTAATTGATAAACCCACCACCCACTTTGGCCTCAAGAACACCCTTCCTAATACACAAAAAAATGCAATTCTTAGCCTATGTTCAAACACACATAAAATGAAACCTATAAGTCAATAATGTGAACCATTATATATTTCCAATTATTATTTAATCCCTATAATAATACCCTATAGTGATTATGTGGAACCTTCTATATCAATCTGTTAGCAAGTTGCAGTGATGAGTCTAAAAATATAAATTTTTAGCATTGAATAAGCAACTTCTTAAGCTCCAACTATCATTTCTACCTCTGGGACATCCACATGACATTATATCACTTAAATAAAGTCTAGATAGGAAAATTAAATGTTATCACACCACCATGATGTTAAAATATACTCAAAATAACATTTTCACTACCATTTAGGAGCACAAAAACATTGATAACATATGTTGTCAATGTTTAAGTTGTGGTTGCAAAATTCTAGTTCTAATGCTTCATGAAAAAAAATTGACACTTAGAACATATCTAGGAGGGTGGATAATTATAGGACTAGGTTTTTGGCCTCCCATTAGGCATGATTGAGAAACCCACCACCCATTATGGGTTTAAGAATGCCATTCCCAATACAAGAAAAATGTAATTTTTAGCCTAAGTTCAAACATGCATAAAACAAAACATGTAAGTCAGTTTTATGAACCATAAGATCCATCCACTTCCTATTTAATCCTTGTAATCTCACATATGAGCACTTAGGTGGAACCTTTTATATCAATCTATTGGATAAGTTACAGTGATAAGTTCAAAAACATAATTTGTTGGCATTGAATAAGCAACTTCTTGAGCTCCAACTACCATTTTTGCCTCCAAGATATCTACATGAGAATATATCACTTTTATCATGTATATATATGAAAATTACATGTTATCACAACACCACAACATTTAAATCCACATGAAAGTGTATTTCCACTACTGTTCAGGAGTGTAAAAACACTGATAACAAATATTGTTAAAGTATAATTTTTGATTACACAACTATGGTTTTGATGCTTCCTGAGCAAAAAATGACACTACCAACACGTATGGGGGGGTAGATAACATTTATTACTAGGTTATTGGCCTCTTATTAGGATTAATTGATAAACCCACCACCCACTCCAACCTCAAGAATGCCCTTCCCAATACAAAAAAAATGTAGTTTTTAATCCTAAGTTCAAACATGTATAGAATGAAACCTACAAATCATTTATATGAACCATTAGATTGATACTTTTCATATTTAATTGATATAATTTTACGCTTGATCACTCAGGTGTAACCTCCTATAGAAATCCACTGGAAAAGTTATAGTGATGGGTCTAAAAATATAACTTTTTGGCATTAAACAAATTATTTCTTAAGCTTCAACTACCATTTCTACCTCTAAGACCTCCATTTGAGAATATATCACTTTGATCTTGCATAGATAGTCAAATTATATGTTATCACACTGTCACAACATTAAAATACACATGGAAGTGCATTTTCACTATCTTTTAAGAGCTTTTCTTAGCTTGAAGAATATAGAATTATCTACTAATAGTGCCAACCATGTGTAGGTGGAAGTTTATCTGGCACCACTAACCTAAAAAAAATTGTTAGTAAATAATTAGAAATTAAATTCATAAGTACTACCTATAAAATAAAAAACATTTGGTAAAATTGATTACATCTAGATTTGATAAGTCAACATACCTATATATTTCAACCCAATGAACCACTAAGATTTGATTTAACCTTGATAGTATCAAGAATAGCTTCATGGTTTGACTCTTGAACTTTCCATAGTTTCCTATTTAATGGCCTCCCATCATATTTTTGTAGTTAAATATTCATTGCAAGAGTCAAATTTGAATAGTGCAGTATCTTCTTGTGCATTTTAAACCTTTTAACTAACCATTGATTTGATTTTTTTATAGATTATCATCAAAATCGTGTTCCAATGACTACTAATAACCTAGTGGGATAGTCAATGTATTCTCCATCTATAACTAGGGAAGTAAATTTTGTATTTATATCTACACACAAACAAAATTAGTAATCAGTGTCCTCTTCATTATCCTCATCTGTAATAACTAAAAAACATGCCCTATATCACACAAAACCATTTTTAGTTATAATATAAAGATATTTAATGAGAACAAACTATACACAATGAAAAATATTCTATGTGGCTACACTATATCAGATACATGGTCAAAGTCATATGGTGATGTCATATTTTTAAGTTGTAATGTTATTAGAACTTGATATGTGTTGATTATAATTAGAGGTTTGGAATTCCAATCATTCACCCACACTTGTGACTCACACTCATTATAATCAAAGTCCATGCATGAACAACAAAAACATGCCTAGTGTCTCATATGAAGAGTCCAAGAAATTATATTTGAGATAATAAATGAGTGTGGGTCACTTCAACCCATTAGATTCATAAAATCCTCATTATTTACTAGTTTTTATTCCTTCATTAACCAAAAATGTCTCAAACATTAGAATTTAGTTGAGCACCATGACACATGTTCTCATTTCACCACTCAACCACAATTTTTGAATTTATCAAATGAACACCCTCTTCAAATTTAAACTACTCCATTGCAATATATATTTTTAAATATGATCTAGAATCATCATGTTCCCCTTTTCCATGGCTAGTTTTAATGAAAATCCAAGTGTGCTCTACACCAATGGTAATGTGCATCCTACTCAACTAATAAAACATATGTGTATTTTTGATTTACGATATGAAATTGTCTGAATAAATGTAGTATTGATTGAAAGTAATGTTCCTTTGACTCAATTATTTATATAAATTATAAAAAAAACCTTACGCACACTCTAAACAATGTGATTGATTATAACTAATATATAAATGGTATTGCCTTAATATTTTGCCTTATTGCTATGTACTATTAGGTGCATGCATGAATACTATGTGCATAAATATGGAAACTTGTGATGATTTGTAATACTATGATTGAACTTCCATTTGGGGTTTGAATGTGTAATTTTTAGTAAAATCAACTACTAAATAAATCAAACCAAGTGGGAAGGTATCCTTGATTATGTTTAAATGTTCATCTAACCTATGTGTGCCTTACAATCTAAACATATGTGTGCCTTACATAGTCATAAATAATTTTCTCCCTAAATTTGACCAAAAAATAGAAACAAGTATCTTTTTTATAACAAGCTCACACCATTTAGATTATTTACCATCTTTTACTTGATAAGTCACTGATTTATATTTTCTTAAACCAACTAATTCTTATCTAATTTTGCCTATAATCTTCTCTAGATGCATTTTTTTAATTTTTCCAATCCACCACAAATGTTGAAATTTCCATTTAAACATGATTATTTATAAAATAATTTTCCATCCAATCTTTTGTAAAATATAGTTGGAATAAATTCCCTCGCTGATTTTAGTGGTAATTCAAAGCCACACTCCTTCAAAATGTTATTAGTATGTAGATTACAATGAATATGACCAAAAAAATCATAGTTCATAAAAAATTCAACATGTTTCATACAACAAAAAGTGGTGTGTGTGTGATTTAGTTTTACATAAAAAGGGTTGGGCATCTCAAAATATCTTTTAAAAATAGAAATTTGTGGATGTTTCTCCAAAAGCTTAGAGTAAAATTATGTTTGATTCATATATAATAAATGTTTTGAATGCATTACATGGTTATGAGAACCAAATCTTATTTTCACTACATCTCTTGCATTAGGTGAAACTCTTGTATTGTTTTTCCAAAATCAAGAAAGTAACTCTTTGAGAGTATTAACTATATCATTATCCTTTCATGGAAGTCTACAAGAGAATTCTCGGAGCTCATTAGTATTAGGTTCATTAAGTCTCTCACATATTTCAATTTATTTCATTAATGTTTTTCTATTTATATTAAGTGTTTGACTTGTTTTTAAAACCGTTCATTTTTTTCCTATTTGGTCACTTATTGCACAAGTCGTAAGTATATAACAAGCAACATTACAATATTAGGTGCTTGATTTTGGGTCTACAGTATGATATGAATCATGTAGATCTTCAATAATTTCATTATTCTCATCATCCATGTTAGATTTTCGTAGCCCTAATGTTTACATTGTAGGTATCATTTTTATCAATTTATCAATGAACTAAATAATTGACAACTTTCACTATCATAATCCAAAGTATGAAAGAAACTATCCCAAAATTGTTGAGCTAGTCTTGTTGAATGGTGATTAGATATTTTGTTATTCATTTGTTCTAAAATTTTTTCATCTAATTTAATTAATTACTTGTCTTTTTTATGCACAATTCTTGGAGGTGTTATTAATGGTGGAATTTATTGAGAGGGTGTTTCAAAATCATTATTACTTTAATTGTTTAGAGGTGGGATGAAATTTTCTTAATTTTTAATTTTTTAATTATATGTTTCCATGAAATATTCTTGATTTTTAATTTCATCATTCTTTATTTCCATAAAATTTTCTTCATTCATTGGGGGGAGGTGAAGCGTCATACATAGACTCATCATCAATAAAATAAAAAACTAAAAACTTTGAATGTAAACTTCCAACATTACCTAATTCATTATTGTCAATTTCATTATTATTAATTTAATTATGGTCAATTTCATCATTATGCAATTCAATATGGTCAATTTCATTATTATTTAATTCATTATTATCAATTGGCTCATTATCTATGGCATTTGGTTCATTAGGATTAGGGTTTGTACCTTGTCTACCATAAAGTTTTTGTATTTGTATCTTGTGTTTCTCTCTCAAATCTTCTAATTCATCTAGTGTTTTGTTCTTCAACATATTCCTCTTCCTCAATTGTGATCCATCACCCATCAAGGATAATTTACAACTTTTCAAAGGTGGGGTCAAAAGTACATATGTCTCGCATGGGATCAAAATTAAACAAGTCTCACAGAGAATGCCTACAGGGATATAATTACCAATTTGGGTTAAAAATAGATGTTGAATAGTGATTTTAGTCTATATTAATAATAAAATTATCCTATTGTCCAATAAGGTGATAACATTATATAACATGATTGCATTATTAAATAACACAATCATGTTATTCTTAACACTAGGCTCTACTTGAACATAGACATTCAGAAGCAAGGTTTGTATATATAAAGAATAACATGATTGAATTATTGAATAATGTGAATAAATTATTAATAATACTCAGTTGGGGTTAAATATAGACATTGAGAAGAAAGTTTTCTCTATATTAAGAATAACATGATTACATTATACTTAATATAGATTAGGGAATATGAAATAGGGATTAGGGATTAAAGCATTAGTGCATAGGGTTTAGGGATTAAGGATAGGGAATTAGGGAATATGGCTTAAAATTTATGTTTTAGGGTTTAGGTTTAAGGTATAATTTCTTTATGCCATGTGAACCTAATTTTTACTACAAAATATGTTGATTGTGACTAAATCAAATTGTAAATAGGGAAAGTTTATGGTTTATAATTTAGGGTATAGTGTTTAAGGTTTAATATATGGGGATAATGTTTAGGGTACATAGGGTCAATTAAAAATATAATTCTTAGTCTAAATGGTGTTAATTTGGGCTAAAGTGATTCATTCAGGGTTTAAAGAGTTTATATTTGTGGTTTAGAGTTTAGGGATTAGGGTATAGGCTTTAGTGTATATAAGGTAAAATCATGATGGTGATTAGGGTAAATTTTATCTCCTTGAACATATATATGTGAGTAAAAAATGTGATTTTGTGTTCAATTAGCCCTTACATCATCAAAGATTGAGCCAATTAAGTCAAGTATGGTTTAATGAGTGATGAGAATTTGACCAAGTTGATCCATGTGAACCTAATTATTACTATATATAAAGGATGTTAATTTATTATAAATTTAGCTATTTAGGATTTAGTGTCTACAATTTAAAGGGTTTGGGATTTATGACTTATGTCTTAGGGTTTAAGGTAAATGGTATAGGGTTTAGGTTTTAAGCTAAAAGGTACAAGGTTTAGGGTTTAATATATTAGATATAAAATCAAATAACTAAGGTAATTAAGGAATATTTGAGCTTCTTATTCACCTATTTGTGATAATTACCTTCATGTTTACATTTATAACAAAACTAAGGTTAGTTAAGCCATGCATGTTGCATACATTATACAATTAATTGAGCCATAAATTTTGTTTAGGGGATTAAGTATGCCCAAATCATGCCCCTAATTGCACAAATTAGCTAATTATATCAATTCTTAATAGAATCAAACATTTAATTTTTCCTCAAATCATATCTTGCTCTTGAAGGGGTTTAAATTGGCCTCAAATTCCTCCTTTATTAAATGAACCAACTCTTTGGTTAATTATATATGACATGACATTAGGGTTAATTTCACTCCAAATCACATCATATACAATTTAAAATAGCTTCATGTGGCTCATTTTGACCCTAATTAGCTCCATAATTAAACTAATCAACATTTGCATTCATTAGTTGATGACTTCAAGTTTATTGAGCTTAAAACCACATTCTATACATGTATAACTTACATAAAAGTAAATAAATCTTCATTGAATCAATCAAGATAATGAAATTGGAGATGATAAACCCATATATCAAATTTTATATCCATGTAATTAGGTTGAAAGGACTCAAAATAGACATAATTTACTTTAGATGCACAACTAGATTGGTACTCCAAACGTTAAATTTTGGACATAGGTTTAAAAAATGCATTTTATGACATCTCATGATAAATTAGCTTATATCATAAGGCATATATGTTTATGACATGTAATGGGAATTACGATATAGGGATTATAATTTATGTTTTATGGATTAGGGCATAGGTTTTAGTTTTAAGGGTGTATATAATGTTTAATCGCTCTATGCCATGTGAACCTAATTATTACTACAAAACATGTTAATTAGGACTAAATAAATTGGTAAATAGGTAAATTTTATGGCTTATAATTTAGGGTATAATTTTTAGGGTTTATGGTTTAGGGTTTAGGTTTTAATGTTTATATGGTTTAAGGTACACAGGGTTAATCACAAAGAGAATTGAGGATAATTTGAATCACTTAGACCCATTTGTGAGTATGGAAGGTGTTTTTTGGTTATCATTATACCCCATGTCATTGTGAATATTGAGTAAATTAGTCAAATAGGGTTATCAATCTTGTGATTTAGGCGAAATTAAACCTAATGAACTTAATTCTTAGTCTAAATGATGTTAATTTGGGCTAAAATGATTGGTTCAAGGCTTAAAGAGTTCAAATTTATGGTTTAGAGTTTAGGGATTAGTAAATTTAGGGATTATGGATAAAGGTATAAGTTTTAAGGTATATAAGGTATAATTCTAATGGTGATTAGGGTAAATTTGAGCTCTTTGAACCTAGATCTATGAGTAAAGAATGTGATTTTGGGATCAATTAGCCACCACATCATCATAGATTGAGCTAATTAAGTCAATTATGGTAATGAGTGATGCAATTTTGACCATATTCATCCATATGAACTTGATTCTTACTATATATAAAGGATCTTAATTAGGGATAAATTTATTGGTTTTGGGTCTATAATTCAAAGGGTTTAGGGTTTAGGCCTTATGGCTTAGGTTTTAAGGTAAATGGTATAGGGTTTAAGGTTTAAGTTAAATGGTACAGGGTTTAGGGTTTAATATATCAGATATAGGGTCCAATCACTAAGGTAATTTAAGAAAATTTGAGTTTCCTTTTCACCTATTTATGATAATTACATTCATGTTTGCATTTATGATAAAAGTAGGGTTAGTTTAGACATATATGTTGCATACATTATACAATTAATTTATCTATAAATTTGATTTAGGGGTTCAATTTTTCCAAAATCATGCCCCTAATTGCAAAAATTGACTAATTGGATCAATTCATGATAGAATCAAACTTAATTTTTCCTAAATCATATCTTAATCTTGAAGGGGTTCAAATTGGCCTCAAATGCCTCCTTTATTAAATGAATCAACTATTTGGTTAATTATATATGACATTAAACTAGGGTTAATTTCACTCTAAATCATATTGAATATAAAATTTAAAATACATTCATGTGGTTCATTTTGACCCTAATTACCTCCATAATTGAACTAATCAAACTTTGCAGTCATTAGCTAATGACTTCAAGTTTATTAAGATCAAAAACACATTATATACATGTATAAATTTCATATTTTTATTTGCATCAATCGAGCTAATGAAATTGGAGCTGATTAACCCCAAAACCACATTT